>JABCRI010000390.1:0-54231 GCA_015143295.1 Tetracentron sinense | reverse complement strand
AAAATCCTAAAATCTATCAAATCACTTGACCTGTTCCATTTGAGGCAAAATGCTCCAAGGATGAAGACCCTTCAAGGACCCAAAGAAGAAGAAGAAGAGCTTCAAATGAAAGGAAGCACAAGTTCTAGTGCTCAACCTTCCTTGTTCCAAAATCCAAAGGCCCATAGAGATGAGTTAATCCCATTCTTCCAGAAAACGGGTTCCTATTACGGAAGATTGTCAAGTCTTCGTCTTTTCTGAAACAAGGGTTAGGTTCGTTTATCTCGATCTTTTTAACGCCCTTCATGGACTCATTTCGTGAATATAAAGAGTCGCTTGTACCCTGACCTCATGTGTCAGTTCTATACCATTTCGAATATGATGAAATCCTCCAATTCGTCAGCTGTATCCATGGGAAAAAATTACTCTTCCTAAAAAGTTCTTGAACAAATTTAATTCTTCTTAGGGATGAATTCTAAGTTTACACCACTATCAATTGGGGTGTCACCCTGATTTTGACCCAATTAAGGCCCTAAAACTTATTTGTGTACACAAGGACATATCAAAACCTTTCAACCCGGTTTCACAGGCCTTACCTTAGAGCTAGGTTGATCTATCGTATCATCTCCTACAATATCGTACCAGGGGAGGTGGTCAGAGACTTGTGACATTTTTGAGTCGTTTGATGTGGTGAATCCTTCACAACCAAACCCATTGACCTATTCTTGTCTTTTTCATGTTATGTCGACATCCAAGAGAAACAAAGATCGGTCTACCTTTTGGTCGCCTCTCACCCGTCTTTTTAAATTTTCAAACGTCCTTTATCAGTCTATAATGATAAATAGTTGTGTCAGACTTCTGACTACTACTCTAGGCTACTATCCAGAGAATGGGATATGTGATGGATAGATGAACACCAAGTCTGGGTCCCAAAACCATTACTCCAGCTGATCCAGCTTCCTCCTTTAGTTGCTCTGTTTCAGATCCCTCTTTTCTACCTAGTATTGCTCTAAGACTCGACCTCCAGTAACTTCATCCTATCTTTCAGTTCCAGACCATAAGAGATTATTTCTTCTCTAAACAGTAGCCGCAAAAGCGGAGATTGAGCTTAGAGGAGAGACATCCCTAAGCATCATACTAGAGAGAGGACTCACCTTTTGTATGAGGAGGCAGACATTTGATTTCATGAATCATGAGGAGACTACAGTGTTAGAGGACAGATGGGGCCTGAGATTGGTCCGGATAGCCTTCATGGCTACTAGTATGAAGCACTTTCAGTTAGAGATGAGAGAGAGTAAGGAGATTCCAGTTTGAGATCATGATAGAGGATAACTACTCTTGAGGATAGCACAACCAACTTCAGGTCAGAGATGAGAGAGAGATTCGAGGCAATAGTTCCCCCCGATTGGATGCGATTAGCTATGATGGGGATATAGGAAGAACAGGTAGATTCTATTCATCAATAATTTGAGAGAAAACAGTAGATGCCTCAAGCCTAGGAGAGGTTGAGAGATGATGTCTCTAACATTCAATCAACGCGGTCAAAAAGGTGCAAGGTTCTTACCTCCATTAGATTCATCGTAGTGGGTGCCAGCTCCGATCATTAGTGATACAGCTGCTAGAGTGACTCAGGTAGCTTGTGAGCCTTATGGATTCCGAGCGCATGTCGAACATCCCAGTTCCTTTAGATATAGAGGTTCCAGTGAGACCTAGGGAGGAGACCCCGTACAAACTATTCATGATAGCATCTACTGACCATAAGGCAAGGGCAAGGCAAGATCTCTCAGAGAGAAAGGAAAGAAGAGGAAATGAAAATGAAAGGGGGGCTGTTTTTTTTTTTTTTTTATTTTTTGTTTAACCATGTGCTGATGAATGTTTTCTTTTTGGTTGTAAATTTTTCTTTGAGAAAATACATACAAAAGTTTTAGGGCGTAATGTTTCTTTTTTGCTTTTTTGTAATGTCAAAGGGGGAGAGAATATGACAGGACTTGGCTTTGCTTTGATGTATTTTTTGTGAAACTTGAAGACTTAGTTGTAAATGATTTACTCAAACTTATTAGTAATGTATATTATGGAAGATGAATACAAAATTCTGTTTGGATTTTGAACTGAATGATGGAACTATTAAAACTCTTGAAATAAATATGCATATGAGTTAAAATTTGTTAAAATTATATGAAGAATGTTTCGGGGGAGCCACCTCAAATAGTTTAAATCATATATTGAGGGGAACTTTTTCCCAATTCATTTCATTTATTATGTCATTCTCAAAAAAAGGGAGATGGTAGCCAATGTTACAACCCTGTGTATCCTATAATTTTGATTATGACACAATAATGCAATGAAAATTTTTGGTACAATGTTTCTACAACGTTGTATATGTACATCTTAGGATTACGCGAAATCGTACCATTTCAAGAATGACTAATCTTAACCAAGATGGTCATACAAGCAAAGATAAAGACTCAATGTAATAGAAACTCAAGATAAAAAGGGAGTTAGCCATATCATTCAAGCTCAACGTGTACTCAATTACAAGTCATAATAACTCAAAGAAGGAATTCCAATCAACTCAGGTGAAGATTCCCTGAAGACTTGAAATTCTCACCAAAGTTCAAGTCGGATTATGAAGTCAAAGTAAAAAATCATGAAGATCAAGACTAAAAGAATTGAAGATGTATAGAAGGATTAAAGCTATTTTTTATTATGTTGAAGAGTGTAGAGACTACGTGTATAAAAAAAAATCTTCATTAGCTGGAACGTCGAAACTGCTCAAAATTCTTTCAATTGACCTTAGGAAGTTCATGAATTAATTACAAAACCAATTGCAAGGCCTAGGCGATCTTAAAATTATGGATAAAATCATGATAGAGAGTGCTAATAAGACCAAAGAATTCATTCTCATCTTAATGTCTAAAACAAGTGAGTTGTCTGTGAAAAACCAGGGACGGCGACGAGTGGAACACAGTTCATAGCATCGTCGCCAGTGGAAGAAACAGAGTCGCTGAATTTCAGTTCAGGTTTCACCGTCGAAATGAGCTGCACTCAGGTGCACTTGTCGACGATGCTTTGGGAACACGTAACGATTAGTTTTTTAACGGCCATTTGTGCAGTGAAGGGTCCCAACTGATAGATTGAATGCGAAACTATAAATGCGTCATTAAGAACATTAAAAACAACATTTGAATATATAGATCAAATGCCTGAGTTGATTCAAGTTCTCAGCAAGATCATACGGTGAAAACCTAGAATCCCACAACTCCTACTATTGAGCGCTTTCAAGCTCCCAATCTTTTGAGAGCTTTTAGAGTGGTTTTCCAATCTTATCCCAACTCATCGAGCTTTTTTTTTTTTGTTTGATTCAATTCCCACTCACTACTGAATTAAAGAAATCAAGAGGCGTGGACTTGTTCGTGAACAGGAGGCTTTGTGAAGTAAGAGAGGGGTTCTTGCAGTGAGGTCATGCATTTTACGTGAAAGGTGATTGTACAGGTGGTATCACAACCTGGAAGGGAGTGTAAAGGTTCGAGCTTCATCCGTGAAAGAAGCTTGTGTGAGTAAAATAGTGGGAATCCTTGAAGCGGGAAGCTGAAAGGCGGGGACATAGGCAAGTTGCTGAACCTCGTGATCAAATTGTATTGTTTGTATCTCCTTATCTCTTATCCCATTTTCTTATTGATTTAATAGTTTTTATCATTTTGTTTAATCAGCCTAATCTTAAATATCCGCTAATAGACTAAGGTAGTTGCCATTGACCCTAATCACCCCCCCCCTCTAGGGTCCATTTACTAGGCAACAATGCCGTGTTTGATGTGCGAACGTCTCTCATTACTAAATTAGAACTACAATGCATCCTTAATCTTGAAAGAATGGTTACCGCAAGTTCTCAACCCCCATATACAAAAAAATGAAAGAGAGCATATAAGTAATTTTAAATATATATAAATTTGATATTTATATATTATTTAAAATTAGGGTCAGGCAGCTCTAGAGGGTGTTGCCCAAGCCTAACCCCTCATGTCAAGGGCCTTAAATTTTTGGGCCAAACTGGACATGCCCTTAAGTTTGTGGGCCATAGAGAGCTAGACCGGGCCGGTATTTCTTGGAGGGCACGATTAACAGCGCTACTGAATGTACAGCCACATGCTATCGTACACACATTCTTATTATAAGGAATCAAATCCTCCACGGTTATAAACAGACTCAGGGAGTCCGGTACACTGTTGAGGTCGGCACATGTCCGTTTGACAACCCCCTAACTGTAGTTAAGATTCAAACCACCCCTAGGGTGAACCCAAACTATTCTTGTTTTATAGAAAAAATATTAAATTTTTTAACGTTGTGAGAAAATATTAAATATTTTAATATAGAAATTTATTAAGATGCTAAAAAAATATTAAGAATATTAAAATATTTTTAATAAAAAAAAATTTATTATTGGAAAGAGGTCATTTAAGAAAAAAAATTACATCCGTTAACTAAATTATTGATGAAATACAAAAAGAGAATGAAGGATTTACAAATAGTTGAAAAGATAGGGAATTTTCAAATAAAATAAATAAAAGGATATTGCTACGGCACACCAATATTTACTTGACACTAATTATCACTTACTAACTGTACATCATTAAATGTACAAATTCTAAGAGCACACCAAAACGGTAAAAAAAGACCTATAAATTTCTAATTATACACCATTCAAAACTCAAACTATAAAACCTCATAATTCATTACTCTTTCGTGGACCCAAACCCAACCGAAGGTCTAATAAATTGGTATCAAAGGAACAGACCCCTTATATATTGCACCCTATTTGTGTGGGTTAAAATTTGCAACAAAAGATCATAGGAAACTAAACGTTGAAATGATGTAGAGGAAAAACTTACAGTAAATCGTGTAATCGACCTAAAAAGATCATACAAGTAGTTTGTATAATCGACGTGAAAAGATCATACAGATCATGAAAGACAAACTCAAATTTGAATAGGGTTTTGGTGCTCATAGACAAGACATTCATTTTTTAAAAAAAAAGTTATTTCTTAAAATGGTAAATTACATTGACCCTCCCTTGAGATTTGGCGAAATTATATAAACCTCTCCTTAGTTTCTGAAATTATATTGCCTTCCCCTGAGGTTTGGCAAAATTGCAGAACCACCCCACTAATTTTTAAAATTACATTGGCTTCCCTTGAGGTTTGGCAAAATTACAGAAACTTCCCCTTATTTTTAAAATTACACCGTATTCCCTTACTAAACTCATCAAGTTGACACCGTTAACAGATGATGCTCTTTAACAATTTTATCCTCATTGATTTACTCGGAAATGACGCCATATAACCAAGTTGACAAACTTCAAGAAGTGTATGATATAATCAAAATGAAAAATGCTAACGGACCATGCATTCCGCTATCTAACGAGAATTTTGGTCCTCATTGGTCCACAGCCCCCCTTTTAAAACTCACTAATTGTGGTAAGATTCACTTCACTCACCCTTAGAGTTCATCCATCTAACCCTTGTTTTTTAGTTTTAAAAATAAAAATATATATCATCTAAATTAGTTAAGCTTAATCCTAGTTAAAATAGATTAAAAGGGACACGTGGACACGACGATTCATTAGATAGCCGACAACTAAAGGAAACCGATAATTGAAGTAGAGGAGAGGACACCGTAATTCAGAAACAAAAGAGGAGGTTTCTGCAATTTCACCAAACTTCGGTGAGGTCAAGTGTAATTTTAGAAACAAGAAAGGAGGCAATTTCATCAAATCTCCAAGGAAGTCATATAATTTCTAAAACCAGAGGAAAGATTTATGTAATTTCACCACCAATTTTAGGAGAGTTAGTGTAATTACCCTTTTAAAATTGATAGTTGAGTTGCACGTGCAAGGCACGTGCAATGTTTTTTAAATAATGTTATTTAAAAAATTACTCAACACAGTTATAAAATAAAATAATATACTCATCGGAAAAAAAATGAATGGAGATGTCCCTGACCCGCCATACTTGTATGGGGAGATTGGACACAGGCACACGGGTATGATGTATATGCAAAAGGGTGCTACCAGCGTTGCTTGTAACGGGTCCCACCAGCATATGATGTATGTGCAAATGGACGGGTGCTACCAGTGTTGCTTGTAACGGGTCCCACCAGCTTATGATGTATGTACGAACTGGAAAAAGATTAGCTCTGGTGGGTGCTACTGCCATAGCTATGTGCTATGTACAAACGGGTCCCACCAGCATTACTTCTAATGGAGGCAAACGAAATGGAATAAAGAGTAATTTTGGAATACAAAATTAGGAGAAGTTAGAAAGTTGGATGACACCTGCTCGGTTAATTCTCTCTTTTATTAGAAGGTATAGATATAGATATAGATATAGATATAGATATCCCTATAAATATTTGTCTGCTTGTAGCATCACCAAAGAAAACCCTAACTGAGGCATGAGATCTTAAATATACATTGAGCAGTGATAGAATTCATGGGTATGTTAATTATACATACATATCGTCCAGAATAGATGGAGAGGTGGCAGTATCGTTAGGGATGCGCGATTTGGCGGGTCCCAAGTTCTGAGTACGGCTATCGTGTTTTTTTAGTGGTGAGGTATTGTCGCGTTGAATTACCAGACAAATCACTGGAGTTTGAAAGGATAGGGCGAAATCAAAAGAGCGCGTGGGACCTACAAGAAACCCAACCAATAACGATTCCGACGTGATGCGTCGGTTGACTATTGGTCAAGCCAGGCTGTATAAGTAGGTAGTGGGCCCTATACTATAGAAGCCGTACCATTTTGTTAGAGTAGCTTTTGATAGTTCTCAAAGTAGCCACTACGACCGTCAAAGTAGCCTTCAACGGTTACTTGAGATTTTTCAATTTAAATCAATGTCTTGTCATCTTTCCGAACATTACCCAAAAAAAAAAAAAAAAATCATCTTTCCCAAAGTGAAAAATAAAAATGTAAGGTATGATATATATAAATATATATATATATATATATTTTTTAGCGGTGCTCAGCGAACCTAAGGTCCGTTTCATATCTCATCCGGTGTCCTCATGTCTCTGTTAACACCTCTTATACCTTAGTTTACTAAATTAAAATTAAGATTTTAGGTTTTTTTTAAAAAAAAACCATGATTGAATTGTTTAACCTTAAGGATGAGTGAATCTTAACTACAGTATGTGAGTATTTAAAATTGGGTGTGGACCAATGAGGACCGGCCATTCCGTTACAAAATGGGAACCATGGGTACGTTAATTATTTTGTTTTTATTTGTAACAGACAGTGTCCCAAAGCTTTCGAGTCAAGGACTAATCCCTTGGAGTATCTGTACCGACCCACTCAGAATTTTTCCAACGAATACCAAGATAAGTTAAGGAATGGGAGTTGAACAATGATCACAGGGAAAAACTAAATTGTTCAATAGATAGGGATTTGGGCGCTACGAAAATGAGCTCTAAGGATCTCCCTATAAAGAGGATGAGGTCCCATTGGTGGTTAGGGTCAACGACGATATGTTTTCATATAGATCTCTGCTCTTCATGATCTCTGCTCTTCATGACTAAATCAATCCACACATTATTATTGTCCGTGATAACTCACCAACCCAATTTAGCCATACTAGTTAAATTGACATCTTTCATATATCGAATACCTAAGCCTCATTCGCTTTAAGGTCAGAATGCATTATGCCATGCCACAAGTGAAAGAGGCTTCTTATTTCCGCTCCCCTATTAGAGAAACTCCCTCTATAGCTTTGTCTGTCGAGCAGACTTATTTTGCTTTCCAAATCCAAGGTGAGAAAAATGTCTTAGCATTTGGTAGATGCTCATGTTGGTTTTGCAAAATGTTTCGGAGTCTTAAGACACATAAGTCTAGTTTCTCAATATAATGATGATGTGAAGCTTTTGGTTCCAATCAATATAATTAGGACCAATTAGTTTCTTAGATTTGGGAAATTTAAAAAAAAAACTTGTTAATCCACTGCCCAAATTGGATACATGACTACATTAAGCTGATATTTGGACGTGTGGAAAAAATTATTAAGCTTTTTGAGACTTAACATGACACGTTTAAGGATTTTATATAACGTATATAGTACTTACAGAAAATCAAGGAAAAAGAAAAAAATAAAAGGAGATGGTGACATAAAGGGAATATGAAATAAAAGATGTCATGTGAACTGATTTGAATTGCACCTGCGTTAAGGCTTTAGAGATTTAAAATTAAGCACAAATTATACCATTAAATTTGCATTATATCTTGAAGAGAAGGTTTTTACAAGAATTGACCACATCGACTATATTTATGATTTCCTCCACAAAATTCACTTAAGACACGTTTGGATCAGATTCTATTATATATCCAGAATCAATTGTGATAAGAATTGATTATACAAAAATCAATTGTCAAATAATCACAATACTACTTGGTTTACACTCTGTATAGAATCGATTCTGATAGAAAAGTGATTCTATGCAAATAATCCTATTTGGTTCACATACATTTAAAAAAAAAAAAAAAAAATTTTCATAATTGAAGAAATATGCAAATGTCTCTTAGGTAATTAAAAAAATACGATTTTTCCCTCCCAAAATCACCCTTCATCCCAATTTGAAATAAATTAATTTTTTGAATAATCAATTCTAATAAAATCGATTTTTCCTAAGTGAGCCCCCCTCCCCCTTTTAATAATATGATATCTCTTATGTGATGACATTATCAAGCTAGGGAATTAATGTATCATTAATACTTTGTACACATATATATGCATCCAACCTAGCTAAAACCTTTTTTCAATGCTAAAGAAGCTACAAAATATGCCTTTGCCCAAAATTGTGGACGTCTTTGAACAATCTATTCTGCAAGTTTCATTGAATAGACAAGTCTAATTAACTTAAATTTCTTTTTGGGGTTGGTGGTGCCTAAGGCATATTTATCTGCGACTACTAATTAAATTCAATAGACTAAGTAAATAATGAGTGAACCTCCTAGCTACTTGCCATATCACCTAAGAAAAACTTTCATCCTATGAACTTAATCCTAGGACCACCCTTATGATCAGAGGGACACACCTCGCCATATGAGCCAAGGGAAGGTTTAACTACTTGACTTGTTGTTCTTTAATTATTTATATTGTTTTTGGTAATTGCTACTGACGACATAGGAGCTGCATACTGATCCCATTTTCTTCTTTAAAGATTTATTTATTTATTATTATTATTTTTGGTGTAGTTATAACGTTATGGCTCTAGGAAGCGATAATTGATAAACTAATACCCCCTTATCAAACAATATTTTTCTAATGACATGTTTTATGCCCAATCTTCTTGTCAAAGTATGGCATCTTATGGGTTAATTACTATATTAAACTACTTCCACTTTTATAAGCTCAATCCTGTGGAAATCTAGGTCAAGTTCTTTTAAGTTATTATTATTATAATAAGATAGTAGGATAATAAGGATAAGATGATTAGATAGGTCACCATTGTTATATTCAATTTAGGACCCTTATGATATTCTCTGTCACTCTGTCCGTAGTCTATGAATAGTAAGACTCCTTTCTAAACAAAGCTTTCCTTAATAAGCGATTAGATCATAGCCATTGAAATTCAAGAGAATTCAATTGCATGTGTCACATGTGTTTTGGAAGAGAAAACAATTATAAAATTTGAATGTTCCACCTGTTTTTAATCATCCAATCTACCACCAACACATATGCAGTTAATTTCTTTTGAATTCAATTGCAATTGACTATGACATGATCTCTTCCTTCAAATATAAAACAAAACACAAGCATAGGAAACTCCATCGTTTTAACCCTTCAAACTCAGAACTCAATCCCAATCTCTAAAATGGGGATAACCATGCGTGCTGTCTAATACCTGAGTTGAGATCGTTAAAAAAAACAAAAAATAAACAAGAGCTGCTGTCTAATACCTGAGTTTTTTTTTTTTGTTTCGTTAAGGTAACAACACTACAAGGTGAAGCTACAGTCATGAGAAGGAAGATCAGTCTAATACCTGAGTTGGAATTTAAAATTTTGGGTTAATTACATATCGGAACCTGTATTTTTTAAAAATAACATTTAAGTGACCCTTTAAAAAAAATATCTTTCTTGCACCTATATTTTGAAGAATTGGAGAAATGAAGACTTGCTGATATATGCCACCAAGGGTGATTAAGATTTTGATTTAAAATAACAACATTACACAACCAATTATTTGAAGAAACATTACTTATTTGAGAAGTAATATTTTCATTTTAAGTTAAAATTTTATCTACCGTTAGAGTCACTTAACAACGGCTCTCTATTTGTCCAATTCTTTCAAATGTAGGTTTGAAGAATAATTTATTTTTAAAAGGGGCACTTGAATGTCATTTTTGGGATAACACGGGTTTTGATATCAAATAAACCTAATTGTTTTTGGAGGGGGTGTTAGTTATACGTACCACTAGCTAGTACTCAACTATATAAGTGATATTTGATAAACTAATACCCACATTATGAAATAATATTTTTTAATAACATAATTTATATCCAATCTTAATGTGGAAGTATGGGATATTATTGGTTACTATATTAATATTCTTCCAATTTTATATGCTTAATCAGGTGGAAATCTAGGCCAGGTTTATTTAATTTATTTTAATAATATAATAGTATAACAAGGATAAGGTGAGGTAGGTCATCATTCTTATTTTTTCTGTAGAACATAGGGCCCTTATGATTTGCTATGTCCCTATGTCTCCCCTTCTAAGCCAAGCTTTCCTTCTTTTCTTTTGTTTTTTCTTTTTTTTTAATAAACGTCAGTATCCTGGGCCCAGGCTCAGGCTCAGGCTCAGGCTAAATCCCACATTTTGCACAGGTCATCCCGAACCAATGCATCAACCCGATAGTGAGGGGAGCCCATGTATTGACCTCGAGACCTCCGGACTTATGGTTTGTTCATTAGGCTACACCCAAGGGTACGTAAGCAAAGCTTTCCTTCAAATATAAAAATAAAACAAAAGCACAGGACACTCCATCGTTCAAAGCCTTCCAAATTGGATGTTACTCCATCCTAATTAAGTTCCTTATAAGTTCCACAATTGTTATTAAAATTATATATATATCAAAGTGAAAACAATTTTAAATTTTTTTGAAGAAAGGTTTTTAAATATTTTTTCATGGCACACCAGGATGGAGTAACATATGATAAAATCAGAAATTCTTACATTTAATCCATGCAAAATAAAGTAACAATTTCAAATTCTATTATCCTAATCTAAATTAAAAAAATCTCTACTGCAGTTTCCTAATCTAATTTTAAAAAATCTCTACTGTAGTTTCTTATTCTAATTAGAAAGAATTTCTTAATCTAATAAGAATTCTTTATACTAATAAAATAATTATATCTCTCTTTTTGTGGTTCCCGTATTAATAAATTAATTAAAATTTAAACTCTCAACAAAGTGGGTCCAACTAATATGCTACTTGACTTCTAATATACTACTTGACTTCTATCAAGAGCCCCCACTACTATCAAGAGCCCCCACTACCTAGGGATTCATATGTATCCATAGGACCATAGCCTACTTTATTTTTATTATCACGCTTAAATGCTCTCTAACTATATTAATATCGGCCAGTGTCACTTTCACAATTATCTTAACTATTATAATGAGAAAGGCAGGCGTAGCCTGATTTTTCTGACATTTCCAAACTACCCTTATATAAAACAAAATTTTGATTTAATATTTTACTTTAATTTCCAAACTATCCCTTGCTCATCTATCTATTTAAAGAATAGAATCATCTTTACTATTATAATGAGAAAGGCAGGTGTAGCCTAATTTTTTTGAAATTCCCAAACTACCCTTATATAAAACAAAATTTTGATTTAATATTTTACTTTAATTTCCAAACTATTCCTTGCTCATCTATTTATTTAAAAAATAAAATCATCTTTACCATTATAATGAGAAAGGCAGGCGTAGCCTAATTTTTTTGAAATTTCCAAACTACCCTTATATAAAACAAAATTTTTATTTAATATTTTACTTTAATTCCCAAACTATCCCTTGCTCATCTATCTATTTAAAGAATAGAATCACAGCCAATCGTGATTGAACTTGGGGAGAGTTCAATCGCACATACGGGTTAACACGTTCCCCTTTTAACTCTTATTAACTGTGGTTAACTCCTTCCCCTCGTGCCACCCGTTAGTTGTTTTAATTGCATTCTTGAGAAAAATAAGTTATTATATGTTCAACAATCAGTTACCATTCTAATTAATATAATTAATGGTTAATGAAAATATTATAATTGAATAAAACTAATTTTCAAGTATTTAAAATAATAGATTTTAATAATAAAAATCTCCAAAAGATACACAACAATTTGTAGGAATAGATTTTCTGTTAATAGGAGTATATTAAGGATTATTTATTTTTACATATCACTAAATTTCTAGGTTACTGTGATTTTCTAAAGAACCAAGAACTTCACTGAGCCTCTTCTACTAAAATGTTCAAATATTAAATGGACATTAGTAGACTTAAATTTAAAATTACAAATTTTATTGATAAATTATAAGTGAATTTAATTTGAACCAAATAGATTTACTATTAAAGTACAATCAATTTTAAGATTTTATTTATTAAAAGAAATCTGGCAAAGTTAGTTTATTGAAGTGATACAACATGCAATTTCCTCTATCACAAGTAATTGGACCTTCCTCGGTTTAGTCCCACATCCGTTGGGAATTTGACTTCGTAGGGGTGTATATGTGGCCATCAACCCTCCTAAAGCCTACAAGTCTTTTGGAGTGGTTTCTTGGACTTACCCCTAAAAGTTTCTTGGACTTACCGCACCTTAGCGACTATCTTAGGTATGGCTCTGTGTGAGAGTTTAGAGAGTGTTTATTAGTTACATGATAACATTTCACCAAAAAAAAACAAGTAATTGGACCTTTTACTAATGGTTTTAATATTTATTAAAGTATCAATACTACAATAAATATTACTAGAGTACAAATTAACATATTTTCTTGATAATTTTAGTAATCATTATTATGAGCACGAGATTTTACTCTGCCTCACGAGTTATTATGTTGAGAGTTGCCACCTATTAATTCAGAAGGGATAAGTCCCCGGGTTGTGGATAAGGTCTTGGTCTACATGAGAGTTCTATGTAAGAGGTTCAGTTAAGTCTCGGGGAAGGTGTTAGGCACCACAGGACCCCTATTTTACAATGGTTACCTACTTTCTACGTTTAAGCAAAATTAAAGTCAAGTTGTTGTTCAAATGCCTAAATGTTTAGAGTAATACTAACCTAAGAAAGAAAAGTTAACTGGGGTCGAACCCGGGTTGGGTTGCCTACGTACTCATAAGGGTAAGATCAGACCGAGTGTAGTTTTGGCACATGAGCTCATGCCAAGGTTAAGGGTTGTGTGTGTGTGCCGGGGTGGCTAAGAGTCTAGTCCGGAGGCTAGGGTTTGGTTGACCGGGTTGGTCAAGTGCATAGTTTAGGTGCGGTAGGCCAAGGGTTAGTCCGGTAGACTAGGATTTAGTCCCGGTAGGCCATGGATTAGGCCCAGCTGGTCAAGGTTGGCTTTAACCAAAGTTAAGGTTGCTAACCGGGGTTAAAGGTCAAACCAACCATGGTTACGATTGCTAACCACAATTGAGGGTACAAAAGTTGAGCCCAGTAGGCCAAGGGTAAACCCAGTAGGCTATAAGATTAGGCTCGGTAGGTCAAAAGAAGGTTTAACCAGAATTAGGGTTGTGGTTAAAAAGGATAAGCCAACCATAGTAAAAAAGGCCAAAGCAGAACTTTTTGGTCACTCAGCAAGTTTTGAGATTTTTTAGTATTTTTTCAGATTTTTCCAAGGGTTAAGGGGGGCTTAACCATAGTTAAAAGTTAACTAGGGTTGAGTTAATCCTGATTAAAGGTCTAGGCAGGTCAGAGTGGGTCTAGATAGCATAATAGGACCTATAATAGCCTCCTACCTGGTATGGGCCTTGTGCAAAGCCCAAAATATAGAAAATCAGTAATTGCAGTAAAAGGATTACCGCCATTACCAAACATTTCTGGCACTAGTTTGCAGGCCTGGTACACGGGTTAAGGATGAACCCAAGGGGTCGTGGACCTACAGGGTTGAAGAAGGGACTCCTCTGAAGGTCTTGGGCCTTTGGTGGGCCTTGAATATGGTTTGAAGTGGGCCTGAATACGTTGTAAATGGGAATATAGAATGACAGTAGAGTTTCTACCGCCATTCTAAACAACTTCTGTTCTAGACCCTTTTAACTATGGTTAAACATTAAGGGTGACCTTGGAAGGATCAAGGTAGATAGATGAGAGTTAGGGGGACCTAACCATGACCCTTAGAATGGACCAAGACCTTACCCAAATGAGTTTTAAGCTGCTGTAAACAGGAGAATCCAGAATGGCGGTACTGAGTTTACCGCCAATTTGGGGACTTTTCATAAATTCATTTGTCCCCCCTAGGGCTGAGCCATGGCTGTTTCGGGGAATTCCTCATGGCCTGAGGGTTCCCCAGAAGGCCAAGGAGAGTTCCATGCATGGTGGGGGCATTGATGCCAAAGTGTGAACCTCAAGGGGGTTCCTCCATGCCTATGAAGAGGCAAAGGGGACCCCTATCCTTGGTTAGACAGCTGTAAATAAGGAAGGAAATGACCCCTGGAGTAGGACCAGAGGTCTTATAATGTTGTTACAGAAATAAACAAAGGGTAGGAGATCCTACACTGATATCGTATGCTCACGGTGGAGGTACGACACATGTGGTGGTGGGCTGGTGCACTGTTGTGGAAGAGGGGGATGCTTCTGGACTGCTCAAGGACTACCTAGAGGGGTGTCAAGTGGAGGACTAACATCTAGCAAGGGCAGGGAAGGGCTGGCCGAAATCCACCAGAGATTTCTTGTGGTGGTTTTTGGAATGAGTTGAAGCATGGAGGAGGGGGTTTATATAGGGTAAGATGAACCCAGTGGCACTTAGGGGATTGCCAGAGAGGTTGAGAACCCCAGGGGGGTGGAGCTAGTGTAGAGACCCGAATCATTTTCATGTTTTTATTTCATTGTGTTAAGGGTATTTTAGTCCTTGTGATGTTTGATGTTTATTGTTTTTTTTTAATGCCTAATTATTGTGGTGTAAACTAGGCTTAATCAACTTGTAACGGATGGATGTCATAGCACATCCTAAACTTTAGGAAGCTCTAGTTTTGGCACCGTTCACGGGAAGTGAGTGATTCTTGAACCATTAGAAAGGTGTTGGAACCCTCTTCGAGGTTCATGTTTAGTGTTTTTCCTCATGTTGAGTTTAAGTCAAGTCAATAGTGAGTTTTGTCTAATAGAATTACAGATCAGTCAACTTTGGGGACAATTTAGTCTATTAATTAAGTGGAAATTGGAAATTCTAAAATCCCAGAAATGTTCATTTTCGAGAGACGAATCCAACGCAAGTTGAATCGTCAAAATCCGATGAACGAGTAAAAAGTTATGGCCAAAACAGTAAAGAGAGTTAAAACCTGCAGGAACCGATCGCTCGGTCAGAACCAGCGATCGATCGGTCCAAAACCGATCGATCGGTATCTATCGACTGGTCCAAAATTTTGTATGGGGAAATTTTCCAGAGAGTGTGTTTTTGACCGATCGCCCGGTCATAAACACCGATCGATCGGTAGCAACCGATCGCTCGGTCATAACCACCGATCGCTCGGTCCTTCGTGTTTTTGCAGAAATTTAGTAAGGGCTTTTTGGTCTTTTGTTCTCAGACCTTGGGGCTATAAATAGGGGGTCCTACTCGAAATATTAAAATACTCCACCTAGTTCTAACCTAATTTGGCAAAAGGGGAGAAACCCTAGGGTTTTGAGAGAGGGTTTTCTTGAAGAAGGAGGAGATTGATAGGAGATTGCAAGAAAAGTTTGGGAAGCTTCTCCAAATCGTCTCGGGAGCGTTTTGAATCCAAGGGAAGGATTCCTAAGGTCGATATACTATCCTAATCAACTTTATTTTAAGGTTTTGTGAATGTTAAGATGTTAGGAATAGTAGAAATAGATGTTTGATGCATTTTCCCTAATTTTCTATGAAGTAAGCTAATTATTGATGGAAATGTGGATGGAAATATGGATTGGATGTGGATGAGAAATATATGGAGGATGGGAAATGTATGGAGGATGGGATTAATATGTGGATGTGAATAGTGAATTGATTGTATGGATGAATTATGGTTTGAGGAATGCTTGAAAATATAGAGGAGAAATAGATTCATATTATGCGTACACAAGGTGTTTGTAAAAATGCTTGAAAGGATAAATGCTATTATACTCTTATGAAATGGTGGTAAATTGATTATGAATTGCGATATGAATTATGATAAGATATGCATATGTGAATTGTTAGTTAAGTATGTCTAATTATTTGTATGGAAATTGATAGTCGGGAAGATAAGAACTTAGAGGAATATCTCTCAAACCGAAATTCTCTAACTATTTGGTATGGGACAGTATAGTGGAGTTTCCATGGTGGGAGATCGGAATCTAAGCAATTACCAACTCGAATGTTAATTTCGACACTTAAGCACATATGCACGTGTATGTTAAGATAAGAGTCTCACAAGTCACACGTGGCCCACAAGCATGAGCATGACATATGTATGACATTCTGAATAAGCATAAGCATGGCATGGTCCGTATCTGCCAAGAACGGCATGTCTCATTACTGTGTGATCTGAATAAGCATAAGCATAAGGCATGGTCCGTATCCGCCAAGAACGGCATGTCTCATTACTGTGTGATCTGAATAAGTGCATAAGGCATGGTCCGTATCCGCCAAGAACGGCATGTCTCATTACTGTATGATCTGAATAAGTGCATATGCATAAGCATAAGCAACTCACAAGCACGTGGTCTCATAAGCATAAGCAACTCATAAGTGTATTGTCTTCCAAGTCTAAGATTCTCACAAGTACACGAGTCAAGGTGATGATATGATGTATATGCGCACACGTTCTTCCGCACTCTGATTATGTTATTATGTTATTGGATATGTGTAGAACCCTAATATTTATTAATTTTACGCAAAGGTCCTTACACACTCGTAAAATTATATAAAGAGCCTAAAATCATTTAAAAGCCCTATACATTTAAATTGGGCCTAATGACAAGGCATGAGCCTCTTACGGCTCGGGTCTGGGCACGAAGTAGAAAGCCCATAAACTCAAAACCCAAGTCCAAATCTAAATGGGTCACACACTTGATAAATGGGTCGATCCGTCAACACAACAACAAAAAAAACTGATTATGGACTCAATACCCAAGAAGATAGGTGGGGCCCATGAAAGCCTCCTAAGTCCCTTAAACTACTAAATAGAGTGAGACTCTTGAAATCCTTATCTCTAAATGGATAAGCCTTATCAAGATCTCTTAAATCCCTTAAACTACTAAATAAAGTAGGACTCTTGAAATCCTTATCTCTAAATGGATAAGCCTTATTAAGATCTCTTAAATCCTTTAAACCACTAGATGGAGTAGGATTCTTGAGATCCTTATCTCTAAAAGTCTATAAATAAGAGCCAAAGCTAGAGATTTAGAAATTCAGAAATTCAGAGAGAGAGAAATTCAGAAGAAGCCAAAGAAGAGAACTCAGAAGCATTCTCTAGCCTTCAAAGAAAAGAAATCAAATCATTCCGGAGAAGACAAAGCTGCAAAGAAGCCAGTTCTCCTCCAAAATCACTTTCTAGCCGATTAAGCGCGAAGCCCGGAAGAAAGGAAAAGCTAAATCAACACTTTCAAAGAAAATCGAGATCACGCCTCGGCCCTTATCTTCTACTTTAGAAATTTTTGATTGTTAATCAGAGGATTTCTTGAGAGTTGTACCAAACTGAAAATAAATAAAATATTTTGTTCATCATTATTTCGTCCACGAAATTTTGTGTCGACAAATTTTTGGCACGCCCGATGGGACACTCTCTACCTCTCATCTTACAGTCAACGAACAATTAAGCAGCATCAATGGCTCCCAAGAGACCTGTTGTTGCAGCCACCGCCATCCATGGAAAGAGAAACACAATCTCTTCTGCACCTGAATCTACACCAGCTACTAGCGATGATCGGCGAGCAACACGTCATATGACGCAGTCTGGTACCTCTCACTTGGTTGGGGCCCTCTCTCAACATCGCAAGCAACGCGTCTCCAAACCGATGCAAATGGCTAAGACTGCGCGGGCCAGGATGCCTGAGGGTATGTCCTCCAGTCATCCTTCCGATGCACAGTCTAGCGCAGGGTCAACATCTTCCGTGACCTCTCCTTCTCAAGGTCGAGCCTCCAAAGAAGTGCAGAATCAGAATCATTCAAATTCTGAGACACATACCTCCATCAGGTCTGTCATGATGATGGAAGCAGCGACGATTGAAGAGCAGATCGCACAAATGTCTAACGCAATTGCAAATTTAACAAAGGTAGTTGAGGATAAAGATGCCCAGATTGTAGACCTGGTAAGCCGCTTGGAGCAGAATAACCAAGCAGATGAATCCAATCAAGGACCAACAAATCCCCCGGGTTTCAATCTCCGAGGCCCTCGTGAAGCGGAAGAACAAAACAAGGGGTTCACTCTCCAAGGAAATCGTGATGCAGAGGAACAAAACCGGAATGCATCCGGCTCGCGAGATCGCACTCGGGACAGTCACCAAGTATCAATTGCTTCGCTCTCAGTCCAGCAATTACAAGCAATGATTTCCGATACCATTTGTGCTCAGTACGGGGGTGCGTCACAATCTTCCTTGGTCTATGCCAAGCCATACTCTCAACGCATTGAGCAAATGCGCTTCTCGACAGGATACCAACCGCCAAAGTTTCAACAGTTCGATGGAAAAGGCAATCCAAAACAACACGTTGCTCACTTTATCGAGACTTGCAATAATGCTGGCACGTACGGAGACTTCATGGTGAAACAATTCGTTCGCTCCCTCAAAGGGAATGCGTTCGACTGGTATACCGATCTAGAGTCTGGTTCCATTGACAGTTGGGATCAACTGGAGCGCGAGTTTCTCAACCGCTTCTACAGCACCAGAAGGACAGTGAGCATGGTGGAGCTTGCCGCTGTGCGACAAGTGAAAGATGAACCTGTTATTGACTACATCGACAAGTGGAGGAATCTTGCTCTTAACTGCAAGGATCGTCTTTCTGAACCATCTGCTATTGAGATGTGCATCCAAGGGATGCACTGGGGGCTTCTTTACATCCTCAAAGGGATTAAGCCTCGTTCTTTTGAAGAATTAGCTACACGGGCTCATGACATGGAGCTCAGTATAGCCGCACATGGAGATCCACGACCGATCGATTCTTTCAAGTCGGAGAAGAAGCAGTGGAACACATCCAAACCCTCCAAAACTAAGGAGGCTATGATCACCACTACTACCACCAAGCCGGTCAAGATCTCGAGCCAAAAGAAGCAGGAACCGCCAAAGGCAGGCACATCTCAAGAAAGAGGGCAAGGCAGGATGACGCTCAAGGAGCTCGAGGCAAAAGAATATCCTTTTCCAGACTCTGAGGTATCTGGCATGCTCGATCAACTGCTAAGTCTAAAGTTTATTGAATTGCCAACCTCTAAACGTCCAGAGGAAGCGGGTCGCGTTGATGACCCAAAATACTGTCGATACCACCAACTGATTAGCCATCCGGTTGGAAAATGTTTCATCCTCAAAGAGAAGATTATGGACCTCGCTCGACAAGGAAAGATTGAACTTGACTCCATCAATGATGTGGCAGCCTCGAATATGACGAGTGTTGCCTTTGGGTCTTTCAACCCCAATTTGATTCCACCTTCATCATCTGTAACAATGTTGTCTCCTCAAGCAATAAAAGCACCATGGCCGCCACAAAATTTGAAGCAAGTCACAGCCGGAACTCTTGGCTTTGGCATCCCCCATTCAATATCAGTGATAGCATCCAGTCAAGGGCAAATTCCATTGTCTCAGCTACATCAACAACAATGTCTCCCTACAAAAATTGAACGAGAGTCAACAGAAGAATCTTCTCTCATCGATAATGACGGTTGGACATTGGTTACACGACGGCGACGACGTGTGCAACATCCACCTCCTCCTTTTCATCCAAGAGCAAAACGGACCAAAAGAAAGACTCGTCCAAGCATCAAGTCAAAGAAGAAGAAGAAGGTAGTGAAGAAAAAAGCATTTAAAGTGCCTCCTGCTGATCCTGAAGAGATTTTTCAGCAGTTTCCTCCTTTGGCAATCACATTTGGCGACTTCATACCAATGTGGTTTCTCCAAAAACAGGAACGAGAGCCGGCCTACTCTGTCGCATGTTACCAAGTCGAATCAGACACATCGGAAAAAGAAGTGAACGATGTACCTGCCAACCAATCATCCCCTTCAATTCATGAAGAGGAGCATCCCAAAGGAGAAGATAATGCATCCGACATTGAAGAGACATCAATACACTTGAGTCTTTTTGAGGCCCTACAACTACCGGAAAAGACTCGGCTCAGCCTCGCTCAAGCCTTAACTAATCCCGACAAGTACAAAGAAAAAGACTGGGTTCAAAGGAAATCGGAGACATGTGCCTCTTGCATGGCCACCATCACCTTCGATGACGAAGACCTACAACTTGGTTCTCATCCTCATAATAGGCCGCTGTATGTCACAGGGTCCATTAAAGAACATAAAGTTCAGCGCATTCTTCTTGACTGTGGGTCTGCTGTCAATATCATGCCCATCCGCACGATGAGAAAAGTTGGCATCTCTCCAGATCAATTGAGTCGAAGCAGGTTGGTGATCCAAGGCTTTAACCAAGGGGGGCAGAGAGCCATCGGAATGGTCCGCTTAAAGCTCACAATCGAAGACTTGGAGTCCGAAGTACTCTTCCATGTCATTGATTGCAAGACATCATACCACTTGTTGCTTGGACGTCCCTGGTTACACGAGACGGGTGTGGTTCCATCTACATGGCATCAATGCTTCAAGTATTACAAGGATGGTGTGCAGAGAAAGATTGTTGCTGAGAGTCGACCTTTTGAGAAGACTGAAACACACTTTGCTGATGCTAAGTTCTACACAGAGACTGAAGTCCTCCCGGAAGCACTTCCAACTTCGGTACCATCTTCTAGCAGACTCGACATCAACAAAGGAAAAGAAGCTAAAATTCTTTCATCCCCCAAGTCCCAAAAGGATGAGAAAGCTCAAAAAGTATCAAAAGGAGTGGAAACGAACAAATCAATGAAGAACTCTACCAACATCTCCAATCCAATCTCAGTGCTTCAATACATTCCACAATCACGTCGAAAGCCGGGACAACTTCCTTTTGTGACAATGACTAAAGAGACCAACTCTACTTTTTCAAAAGCCAACCTAAACACTTTGCAAGATGAGTTAGTTCTTCCAGTAGCACCGCTCGTCAAATCCACAATTATAAGACCACCAATTGTAGGATTTGTCGCATCTACAATGAAGTTTGAAGAAGAGGAAGACATCTCAACCCAAGAAAGTTCAGAGGGTTGGTATGGAGCTAAGACAGAAAAGCTCTTCGAAGCAGCTGGATATGGAAAAGGTGAGCCCATACGCTTAGGCAAGCTTCAACCTCTTGACCAAATCCATGGCCTCACAAAGGCGCAAGCCCAACTAGTTCGAAAAGGAGAAAAGTTCATTATCAATCGTCAAGGAGTTGGTTCTACACCTCAAACACCAATCAAAATCTCAGTAAAGGAGAAAGTCTCTACTCAACACATTACAGTGCAAGTAGCCAACGATTTTGAAAACAAAGTCTCCTCAGCTTATGCATCTGTCTTTGATCGACTTACCCCACCAATACAAAGTACTTCGGTCTTTGAGCGTTTAGGAGCAGCACAAAATGATACAACCTTAAACTCTCAAGTTCTCCAATGGCGTGAGTCTGCACTCACCCGCTTGGGAGCACAAGGAAAAGAAGATGAACCTGCTCCTCTGAACAAGTCCAAAAGACGACGTAGACATGGGAAGAGGCATGTCAGTCGTAAAGATGTTGGTGACCCACAAAGTGTAATTCCATCGCAAATGAAACGACAAGTAATTTTGGAAGTCTCAACAACAGATGCTTTGACGGTAAAACGACGCATTATCATCTCCACTAACCAAGAAAAACAATCTCAAACAAATCAAGTTGAGATGAGCGAGATCGAAGATGTTGCTACCGTCAATCACATTACCATCCAAGAGCCTGTCGAAGAAGAGTCATCATCTTCAAACGATGAACTAGAAAGTGCTCCTCCAGTCTTCGAAGAAGGGGGGCAAGCTACCGTCGACGAGCTCAAACAATTAAACATTGGTACAGAAGAAGAACTGCGCCCTATCTTTGTCAGTGCACTCTTAAGTCCTGAGGAAGAAGCTGATTACTTCAAGCTACTGCAAGAATACAAAGACGTTTTTGCATGGAGTTACAAGGACATGCCCGGGCTTGATCCCAAAGTAGCAATCCATCACC
This sequence comes from Tetracentron sinense, assembly GCA_015143295.1. Taxonomy (NCBI): domain Eukaryota; kingdom Viridiplantae; phylum Streptophyta; class Magnoliopsida; order Trochodendrales; family Trochodendraceae; genus Tetracentron; species Tetracentron sinense. The sequence continues at coordinate 31,772 of JABCRI010000390.1, read as the reverse complement.
TAGCTATCAAACATGGCGTTCGCCCCATCAAGCAAGCGCAGCGTCGCTATCGGCCTGAACTGGTTCCACAGATCGAAGCTGAAGTCAACAAGCTGATCGAAGCTGATTTCATCCGAGAAGTGAAGTATCCAAGTTGGATTGCAAATATTGTCCCAGTCAAGAAGAAGAATGGACAAATCCGAGTATGCGTAGATTTTCGCGACCTGAATAATGCATGTACAAAAGATGACTTTCCATTGCCAATTACGGAGCTCATGGTCGATGCTACAACAGGACACGAAGTCTTATCCTTTATGGATGGTTCATCTGGTTATAACCAAATTCGTATGAATCCAAAGGATGAAGAACTCACAGCCTTTCGTACACCAAAGGGAATTTACTGTTATAAAGTGATGCCGTTTGGACTAAAAAATGCTGGTGCCACTTATCAACGTGCTATGCAAAAGATTTTTGATGATGTCTTGCACACAAAGGTTGAATGCTACGTCGATGACTTGGTGGTAAAATCAAAAAGGAGAACGGATCATCTTCAAGACCTTCGTGACATTTTCATCAGACTTCGAAGGTACCAATTAAAGATGAACCCTTTAAAGTGTGCATTTGGGGTCACTTCAGGCAAATTCCTCGGGTTTGTTGTTCGACATCGCGGTATTGAGATTGACCAAGCCAAAATCAATGCTATCCACAATATGCCAGAACCTAAGAATATCCACGAGCTTAAAGGCCTCCAAGGTCGTCTCGCTTACATCCGGAGGTTCATCTCAAACCTAGCAGGGCGGTGTCACCCCTTTAACAAGTTGATGAAGAAAGATGCATTGTTCAAATGGGATGATGCTTGTAAGAAAGCTTTCGAAAGCATCAAAGAGTATCTCCTCAAAGCACCGGTTTTAGCAGCGCCTATCCCCAACAAACCACTGATTCTTTACATCAGTGCTCAGGAGCAGTCATTGGGGGCATTATTGGCACAAGAGAATCATGATGGCAAAGAAAATGCGCTCTACTACCTGAGCCGAACTCTGGTGGGGGCAGAATTGAACTATTCACCCATTGAGAAGATATGTCTTGCTCTTATCTTCGCTACAAAGAAGTTGAGGCACTATATGCTGTCACACACAGTCAGACTTATCTCTCACGCCGATCCACTCAAATACATAATGACGAGACCGGTTCTATCGGGAAGGCTCGCCAAATGGGCACTTCTCTTGTCAGAATTTGAGATCGTTTACATCTCTCAGAAGGCAGTAAAAGGTCAAGCGGTAGCTGACTTCCTCGCAGATCATCCAATTCCAGCTGATTGGGAATTATCTCAAGACTTGCCCGATGAAGAGATCTTCTACACTGATGTAATACCATCATGGAAGATGTTTTTTGATGGTGCTGCAAGAAAGAATGCAGCAGGAGCAGGAATCGTATTTGTAACTCCACAAGATGAAGTTCTTCCATTCGCCTTCACGTTGGCAGAGTTATGTTCAAACAATGTGGCCGAATATCAATCCCTCATAATTGGATTGGAACTAGCCCGAGACATGCAGTTGTACCAACTCAATGTATATGGAGATTCAAAGCTCGTCATCAACCAGCTCTTGACAGAGTACAACGTCCTCAAGCCTAATCTAATCCCCTACTATCTTTATGCTGCTGAGCTCATAAGTCAGTTCGAAGACATCACTATGTTGCATGTGTCAAGAAATGAGAATAAACAAGCTGATGCTTTGGCCAACCTTGCAGCAACTTTAGCTGTACTTGAAGAAGAAGTGACGACAGTTCCTGTCTGTCAGAGATGGGTCATCCCTCACTTGATCCACCATGACATCGCTCAACAAGCAACAAATTTCATTAAAGTGTTCGAGATTGAGGTTGAAGACTGGAGACAACCTCTCATTGAATACGTTCAATATGGAAAATTGCCAAATGATCTCAAGCACAAGACTGAAATTCGTCGTCGTGCGCCCCGATTCCTATACTTCAACAATGAGCTGTATCGTCGCTCTTTCAATGACATCTTGATGAGATGTCTTGGAAATGATGAAGCTAAAGAGGCCCTTGAAGAAACTCATTCAGGTATCTGTGGTGCTCATCAGTCAGGACCAAAGTTGCATGATCGCCTAAAGAGAATGGGATACTATTGGCCAACCATGGTGAAAGACTCGCTCGAGTTTGCCAAAAGATGTCATGCATGTCAAATCCATGGAGACTTCATTCGCCAACCACCCGAGCCGCTTCACCCAACAGTAGCATCTTGGCCCTTTGACAATTGGGGACTTGATGTTGTCGGGCCACTCCCAAAGTCTTCTAAACAACACCTCTACATTCTTGCTGCGACAGACTATTTCTCCAAATGGGCAGAAGCAATCCCTCTCAAAGAAGTCAAGAAAGAGACGGTTGTAGACTTCATCAAAAATAATATTGTCTTCCGCTATGGGGTCCCCCGTTATATAGTAACGGATAACGGGAAACCATTCAAGAATGCTCTGATGGATCAATTTTGTGCGAAGTTCGAAATCAAGCAAAGATGCTCTACAATGTACAATGCGCCAGCAAACGGACTCGCAGAAGCTTTCAATAAAACTCTTTGCAAGCTCCTTGAGAAGGTTGTTTCCAAGTCGAAAAAGGATTGGCATGAACGGATTGGTGAAGCACTTTGGGCATACCGGACTTCATACCGCACTCCTACACAAGCCACACCTTACTCGCTTGTCTATGGAGTCGAAGCAATACTTCCATTGGAACGCCAAATTCCGTCACTACGGATTGCAATCCAAGAAGGCCTCACAGGTGATGACAATACAAAGCTACGTCTTGCTGAACTCGAAGCTTTGGACGAAAAGAGGTTAGAAGCGCAGCAACGCCTCGAGTGTTATCAAGCTCGCTTGTCTCGAGCTTTCAACAAGAAAGTTCGACCTCGCTCCTTCCAAATAGGTGACTTAGTACTTGCAGTTCGAAGGCCCATCATTCTTTCACATCGATCTGGAGAGAAATTTGATCCAAAGTGGGATGGACCGCATGTGGTGAGAGAAGTCTACACCAATGGCGCTTACCTTCTTTCAACATCCGATGGAGTTCGTCTTGGTCCTATCAACGGCAAGTTCCTCAAGCAATACTATCCATGATAGAACAATGCTCCTCGATATGAGCCTAAAGTGTCCACAACGCTCCTTGATACGAGCCTAAAGTGTCCACAATACTCCTTGATACGAGTTTAAAGTGTCCACAACACTCCTTGATACGAGTCTAAAGTGTCCACAACGCTCCTTGACGCATGAGCTTAAAATGCATGTCACTCTTGGCTTATACAACCAAAATTGTAAAAGGTTCAATAACTCTTGTACTCTTGCTCGCTAGACTGAAAATCTAAAAGGACAGTCTAGGCAAAACTTAGAGCACAAAAAAAAAAAAAAAAAAAAAAAAAAAAAAAATCGAACTACGTTAAAGCTTGATCCCACGATGGGTACGTAGGCAGCCTGTAAAGTTACCTCAGGTTCAGCTATCTTAAAAAAAAAAAAAAAAAAAAAAAAAAGGGAGAAACAATACCTTTCATGGGTATGGAGTTGATTGCTTCTGGTGCGCTACAAGATGTCGTACTCCACTGCAACATTAGCAAAGTAGATACAACTCTCTTTCTCAGCAGCTCTCCAGCACTCTATCTTGGGACTATGATTTTTATTCACAAAAATGAATCAAAGTCTCGCTTTGATCTGGATCCTCAGCATCACCGCAAACTTCTTAAATAATGTCCGTGAGCGAAAAAACATTCCTTGACAGGTCCGTGTATCTTCAAGATTGCAGCAAGAGTCTCGTCCAACAGGTCAATGTATCTTCAAGATTGCAGCAAGGGTCTCGTCCAACAGGTCCGTGTATCTTCAAGATTGCAGCAAGGGTCTCGTCCAACAGGTCCGTGTATCTTCAAGATTGCAACAAGAGTCTCGTCCAACAGGTCCTCGCGGCCTCGAGATCACAAGAAGAAAGTGCAAACAGGTCCTCGCGGTTTCAAGATTGCAAGAAGAAAGTGGAGTCAGAGTCTTCCACGAGTCGGTCGTCATCTGGTGTTCAATAAAGTGTTGTTCTTCTAACACGCCATCCCGGGACCCACAGTCCCACTTCGAGCTAAATCGTCAGCAACAGCTATCCAGTGTCTTCTCGCGTGTCACTTCTCACACCTTCCATGCTCCAGTCACTGGCTCGTGTGTGGTTAAGCGCAGTTCTTCTAGCATGCCATCTTGGGACCCACAGTCCCACTTCGAGCTAGATCGTCAGCGTCAGTTATCCACTTCTCTTGAGAAAGGCGTCAGTTGACAAACTTATTGATAATATCCTGGGAGACATTACGAGAAGACATCTCTCTGCAAAACAAAGACAGAAAACAGGGAAGTTCATCAAAAGTCCCCAAAAATACAGAAATAGATGTGATCTGCTAATACAAAAGAGATAGCAGTCCGTCTTCGTGACGAGAAAAGAACTTAGAGATTGGGAGATCCGAATGTTGACTCGCGCGGTACTAGTCTGCGCTTCGGAAGGATACCAGAGGACATGGTCATGGCATCCTGGCCCGCGCAGACTTTGCTGACAACCATCGTCATTGTAGGAGAAGAACTCAAGGACTAAAAAAAAATCCTTTGTTGAAAACATATTTTCTCTTATTCTGATCACCAAACTATGTTGATGGAGAGCCTTGAAAAAAAAAAAAAAAAAAGTAGTTCCTATTATTAAGGCTATGAAGACGACTTACTTTTTTTGGCTCTCTTGTGGACGGTGAAGCGAGATTTATCTTTAAAAAAATAAAAATAAAAAGTGTTGCCGAGTTGCCAATTCTGAACCGCAATAAGGAGCCAAGTCACGTTGCCAATCTGATTTGAAAAAATAAAAAAATAAAAAATTTCATCAAATCGGAAGGCCGGCCGTGCCCAAGTTGACAAAAAAAAAAAAAATGTCACATGGACGTTTTCTTCCTCAAGGACGTCACAGAGTACAACTACAAAGAGTGACATCTTCACTCATCAATGGATGTTATCTTGGTTGATTGATGTCATTATCACACTCTAGAGGAGACATAACAGTAGCAGAGTTTCTGTTCAAAGCATTAAAAAAAAAAAAACCGTAAGGTCTTTCTTTGCCAATCAACTTTGGTTTCCTTTCTACAATGTATGTTATCCCCTCATTAACTATGCTATTTCCAAAAAGGATGGGTGTCATTGAATATACAAGAGGTGTCAGTGGTGAGGTTTTGTAACCAATACCAAGGTTACAAAAGTCAAGGATCATGTCATGATGATTGTTAGAAAAGAACAGTGATAAACATGTTGAAAGCATTGGAATAGTCTTCTACCTTTTGTGGCCGTATTCAATGGATGGAGATGTGACCGTGCAAACAAATTTCTTCCTCTCAGATCCGTAATATGTATTCAAAATTCTGAATTGCAAGAGACGTCTTATTGGAGATGTTGTTGAACTTTGGACTCCCAAGTTGTGAAGACGGTGAAGACAGAGAATCCTAAGGTTCCGAAAGCGGACTCCTCCTGTGTCTACAAACTCAAGATTGCAAGAAGATGGGTGTTGTATGTCTGGATATTTATAGAAGACGGTAAAGAGTGTGTCTTGTTCTCTTATTAGATCTTTGTCTCATTGTCCTTTTAGAAGAATGTCTCCTATTAAATCCTTGTCCTATTAGAATTCAGTTTTCTAACGTGGACGACTCCGTGAAATCCTTATCGGGTTCTTTTTTCTTTAAGAACCCAAATCCTACTCAAAAACCAAGACACTAAACTCAAGCCAAACACTAAAATAAATCAAACTCAAGTCAAACTCTAAGTCATCCAAATTAAATCCAAGTCAAATATTAAATCAAGGGTTACGCTAATGTCACTCATAGGTTCCATCACTATACCCTTGAGGGGGCAATTTGTAGAACCCTAATATTTATTAATTTTACGCAAAGGTCCTTACACACTCGTAAAATTATATAAAGAGCCTAAAATCATTTAAAAGCCCTATACATTTAAATTGGGCCTAATGACAAGGCATGAGCCTCTTACGGCTCGGGTCTGGGCACGAAGTAGAAAGCCCATAAACTCAAAACCCAAGTCCAAATCTAAATGGGTCACACACTTGATAAATGGGTCGATCCGTCAACACAACAACAAAAAAAACTGATTATGGACTCAATACCCAAGAAGATAGGTGGGGCCCATGAAAGCCTCCTAAGTCCCTTAAACTACTAAATAGAGTGAGACTCTTGAAATCCTTATCTCTAAATGGATAAGCCTTATCAAGATCTCTTAAATCCCTTAAACTACTAAATAAAGTAGGACTCTTGAAATCCTTATCTCTAAATGGATAAGCCTTATTAAGATCTCTTAAATCCTTTAAACCACTAGATGGAGTAGGATTCTTGAGATCCTTATCTCTAAAAGTCTATAAATAAGAGCCAAAGCTAGAGATTTAGAAATTCAGAAATTCAGAGAGAGAGAAATTCAGAAGAAGCCAAAGAAGAGAACTCAGAAGCATTCTCTAGCCTTCAAAGAAAAGAAATCAAATCATTCCGGAGAAGACAAAGCTGCAAAGAAGCCAGTTCTCCTCCAAAATCACTTTCTAGCCGATTAAGCGCGAAGCCCGGAAGAAAGGAAAAGCTAAATCAACACTTTCAAAGAAAATCGAGATCACGCCTCGGCCCTTATCTTCTACTTTAGAAATTTTTGATTGTTAATCAGAGGATTTCTTGAGAGTTGTACCAAACTGAAAATAAATAAAATATTTTGTTCATCATTATTTCGTCCACGAAATTTTGTGTCGACAATATGTTTCTGACTAAGTGCAGGTATATCCTTATTGTTGGTTGGATTTTATATACACTGAGTACCTTTGTACTCAGCCGGACTTTTGTCTTGGCAGGTATAGAGCAGGAGTACCCGGCGGAGCCGTGGGTTGAGGAGACTTACCTCGAGGAAGGAGGTGAAGGTGAGCCTTCTCAGGAGGGAGCCGGAGACTTGGGCGGCTACACCTCTTAGTTTACATTTCTTTTCATTGAGAGAGTTTTGTATTTGACTTTTAGAGGATGTTGCTCAGTAGACTTCTTATTAGTTGTGTATCAGACTTGTTGGTTCATTGTGAGTAGTATATATAGACCTTAGACTTGTGCAGGTTGGATTGGGTTTATATATCAGAAATTTTATTACTCTCATTTTTGGGAGACTCGTGTAGTAGCCTTGTATGCATGGTTTGTAAGCAGGTTTAAGTAATGTGGCGATTCCAAAGTCCTATTTTAGCCTTGTGGGATTTTGGGGTCGTTACAGCTAGAGTGCTGCAAAGGGGTGCCAGCTGCTTCTGAACAGAAATCCAGTATTGGCGGTAGATCTTCTACCACCATTCCTGGTTTAGCTTTGATCCAGAATGACGGTAGAATATCTACCACCATTACCTTAACTTTGCTAAAAAAAAAAAGCCAGACCCTCACACCATTGGTTTGATTTACTGTACATTTTGCCAAATATGGAAATGACGGTAATATTATTATAGCCATGCCTAAAATTTTTGAATTTTGGGGTGTGGGCCCCACTTTAACAAGTCCTGAGGGTCTGTGGGCCCATGCTTGGGCCCATAGAGGGTTTTGGCTTCGGTTTTGGGGTTCTTGGGCCCTAGGGTTAGACTATGGTTCACCTAGGGTTAGGCCTAGGGTTTGAAGGTGATTAACCATATTTAAAATGTTTAATCATGATTAAGGGGGTGTAAAAATTGGGTGCTTACAATTATAATATTAATATATATTAAGTAATATTAAAGCACAAATCAACATACTTTTTAATAAATTTATTTTGATTTAAGTAGTGAGTTAATATGAATAATTTATCAACTAAGTCCTAACACTTAATATGATCTTTATGCATTCAGTAGAGTTCACATCTTTTTGTTATTTAAACCAAAATGCCCATGAATATTCCTATATTAATTAAGTATAATATATTTTCTTTAATACGATACTATATAAATTGATAAAAGTATATAAAAGAAACTAAAATTCAGTAATTAGAGTATTCTATTGTTTACATGCAAATGGTCTTATAAAATAATTGATAGTAAGAAAACAAAAACAAGTTTCTACAGTTCAGGCTTAATCTTGGACAGAGGTTTTGAAGATTCTGACAGAAATGAGAGTTTCTACAGAAATGAGAGCTCATTTAATTTTTCTTCTGTTGCACACATTGGCCTAATGTCATTTACTCGTCCTCCTGGGAAGTTGGATAATCAGGACAGTAGACTACCATGACCCAGGTAAAGTTTGGGCCTATTAGAGATAATTTAGAGAATACAAATTGAGAAACTCTTATTTGTGTCTGAATCTTCGAACCCTTTATCGAAGGTTCAGATAAGATGTTGAATTAAACTTCCTGAATCATCCGGTCTGAATTTAAGAGCTGTCCCTTGAGGATTCTTCAGTTTATTCTTGTTCAGACCTGATAGATACAACAACAAGAGCTCAAATTTCTGATCATCCACCCAACATCGTTCCTTGTTCACATGAATCAATCTTCAGTTCTTCTCCACTTGAAGTTGCATCTAGGTGTGTACGGCAACTTAGATATGAGCATTTCAAGAACAAGATCGTTGGGTTAATTTTCGCCGAGGCATAACCAGCATCTTGAGTCCATTAGGGATGCAACTCCACCGTGGATGGATTAAGTATAGCATTGCTAGTTTTACTGCACAATCTGAATTGAGCTTAACCCTGGATTCTTATGAAACCTCCTAGATTGCATTCTTTCTCGTATCTTTGCAACATTGCCCCACTGACCAGCATCTGCATATGTGTTTGCCAACTGCACATGAAGGTCTGGATCTTCAGATTCTAACTCCATTAGGCACTTCGCAGCCATTTCTGCTGTCGTTGTGTCCCCTCGAATGGTTGCAGCACCAAGTAGTGCTTCCCATACCCGAGCATCGGCTGGAATGGGCATCTCATTGATGAACTGTAAAGCCTCTGCAAGGAGTCCTACTCTTCCTAGCATATCAACCATGCAGACGTAGTGCTTCATGTTGGGTTCAATACCATAGTCACAAGACATCGCTTTGAAATACCTGAACCCGTCTTCTATGAGAAAGGAATGGCTGCAAGCCGACAGAAGTGCAATTAAAGTTACAGAGTTGGGCGTAATGTCTCCATTTTGCTTCATTTTTTCAAAGATAGAAATGGCTTTAGCTCCTTTCCCATGCAGCCCATAGCAATTAATAAGTGCGGTCCATGAACTCACATCCCTTTCCTGCATCTTACTAAATACCAGCTCGGCAAGGTCTAACGCCCCACATTTACCATACATGTCTATGAGTCCATTACCAACAAGAACACTTCCCTCTAAAGTAGCTTTATATACATAACCATGTATCTCTTTCCCATGTCTCATCGAGGCTAAGCTCGAGCAACAACAGAGTACTGTTACAACTGAAAACGAATCAGGTTGGATGCTGTTCGATTTCTGCATCTCCATAAAGAGTTGGAGCGAGTCTTTCGTGTATCCGTTTTGATTACAGCCCGAGATCATTGTATTCCAAGAAACTATATTTTTTTCGGGCATCTCTCTAAAAACCCGGCCAGCGGAAAAGAATGCCCCACATTTTGCATATGCATCAATGAGCGCAGTGGCGACAAATATATCTGACTCAAAGCCACATTTGATTGAGAACCCGTGAATTTGTGTTGATCCAACCCCATAACCAAAGATTGGAATTAGAGTAGCCATGGTGAAGGAATTGGGTCTAGTTCCTGCAAAAAGCATGGTACGAAACAGTTCAATTGCTTGCTTGAAGAGCTTGTTTTGGGTGTATGCAGATAAAACCGCAGTCCATGTAACAATGTTTCTCTGAGGAATTTTCACAAACAGGTAGTGAATGGCTTCTAAATTGCCGAATTGGCCATAGAAGAGGATTAGGCTGTTGGACACAAAGAGGTTGGAATCAAAGCCAGTTCTAATGGCGTGGCCGTGAATCAGGAGTCCAATGGTTGGGTCTTTGAGTTGGGATGCAGCTTTGAGGATGTAAGGGAAGGTGAAATTGTCAGGTTTGAAACCATGGTGATTGAAAAGGTTGCTATATAGTTCCAATGCACTAATAAAATGGCCATTTAGAACAAGTTCTTTTATTTTAGAGTTGGTGGGCTGTGGTTTGGGCTGAGTGTGGAATGAAAGAAGACTACGCCTTAGGTTTGTATTTGTAAAAGAGGATTTTCTTCTTCTAAACATGGCCATGATGGTTTATTGCCTCATTAGCAATAGTACGTTTGTTGGCATTTTAAAGTTTCCAAAAAAAAAATTAGCTCTTGCTCTCTATTTTGTGGGCTTCCTCCTGTTCAAGGGGATTGCTAGCGGAAATCACCCTAGAATACAACTCGTTATTTGAGCAACAAGTTTGGCAATATAATAGCACTGTGCATCCACTCGTTGGCTATTATCGATTCTCATAAGTTGGTGTAGTGATTAAAAGGTTTATTGTTTGACCAACTAATAAATACTAACTTCTAACTTACTAACATAGGTTTCCAGCAAAGAAAAAATCTATTAACATAGGTAAATGATGTCTATACTTATATATGGGAAGAGATCAGTAGACATATGAAAAAAAATATATAAGTTCACATATGCTCACAATCAATGGATCTCTCAATCTAATGGTCACAATCACACACCATTTTATATACAGAAGGACATTTAAAGAAATTTAAATTTTTTTAAAGATTATCTCTATCTTTAGTTTGCTAAAATGAAAATAATACGTTCTCCTCTCTCTCCCTTCCGACATTCTCTCTCTTAATCAGCTCTCTCTCTAGCGGCGTTTCTCTCATTCAACAATGATTAGGCGAGTTCCCACCCAGCACACAGCTAATAAATAGATTCCGGCGGATTTTAGTCTTCTTCTCCGGCGAATTGGCAATCATCTCCAGTGATTTAGTACAACCCGAACTGGGTCTAATTGAACAAGTGAATAATTCATCAAATAAGGAGATGTTTCTTTACTAGAAAGTGCGGTGAAGATTCAAAGAAGAACAATCATCACCAAAGCCACTGATAAGCTGTCGGACTTGACATCGGATGAGCACATGCATGCAATATAGGGTGACATGCATCTACCAATCCAAACGTACCCGACCAAATGTACCCTGAAATTTCACTACTTCTTCTTAATTTTCCTTTTTTGAGGTTTTCTATGTTGTTGGTGTAGAGAAAATAATTATCGATTTTAACCTAATGATGTTAGTATACGGTGAGGAATTGAATAACTAGAGAACTGCTTCATTACTTCTTCCCTTCATCTGTTGTAAAAGTACTAATCATCTTTGATTATCCAGTTCCTCATGTTGTGCAAGTCTTAATTGAAATTTGCCGGAGAAGAAGCCTAAAATTCACCGAAATCTATTTTTCAGCTGTGTGCCGAGTGAAAATTCACCGAATCACCGTTGAATGAGAGAAACATGGCGAGAGAGAGAGAGAGAGAGAGAGAGAGAGGCGATGGAAAGAGAGAATGCCTGAACGGAGAGAGAGAAGAATGTGTTCTTCTCTCTTTAGGAAACTAAAGATAGAGACAATCTTTAAAAAATATTAAATTTTCTTAAATGTCCTTATACATATAAAAGGGTGCGTAATTGTGCCCATTAGATCGGGGGATCTATCGATTGAGAGCATATGTGAACTTATATGTTCTTTTCATATGTCTACAGATCTCTTCCCTATATATATATATATACTAGTAGAGACTCTTAAGAATATCTAAAATTAAATAATATTATTTATTTATTTAAATATTAAGTAATATATTTTAAGAATATTTCATAAATTATATTTTTAATAGTATAAGTTTTTTATTATTTGTATTAATTAATTAATTTTATAATAAAAATTTATTATTATTTTAATAACATTTATAGGAAAATCATAAGTTTCTTAGGGCTCGTTTGGTTCAGATTATTATAGTTATACTCGATTATGCTGATAAGCGCTGCTATGAATAAGCATTGTTGTCAATAAGCGTTGATTCTATAATCTTGTTTGGTGGTACTCTGTTGATAAGCGATTATCTAATCAATTTTAAGAGGTATTTTAGTCATTTTTAGAAAAAGAAAAAATATTTTTTAAAAATCTATTTTTTAAGCTTAATGGATCTTATAGGCCTTACTGAGTGCAAATTTGGATACTTATAATAATTTTCAAATAATATTAAAGGTCATAAGCAGTTACGTTACACAATAATCACCATCTGACGAGATTATGAAATCAATGGTTATTTCCATAATCGGTTATTACATAAGCGCTTATGACAAGTCGAACCAAACGCTATTATGAGGCATAATCCGGACATAAGCGATTATGTACTGAATAATCGCTTATAATAATCCGAACCAAACGGGCCCTTAATATTAAACTTAAATTAATACACCCAATATTTGGAGATAAGAGAGAACTCTACAAAAGTGGAGATAGATAGGGCTCTAGGATGAGATAGTGGGTCCCAAACTTCTAAGAGTTGGAGATAAAAGAGGAGTCTACAATAGTGGAGATAGAGAGGGCTTTAAGATGAAATAGTGGGTTCCAAATTTGAATGGTGAAGATTAAAGAGAAAATCAACATGTCATCTCTAATATAGAATTTATGAGATTGGAGGGATTGAAGTTTGGAGAGCAAAGAGAAAAGTTTTATTTCTTTATATTATATACTAGTAAAGACACTGTGCGATGCACGGGATAATAAGTCAATTCATAGAATTGCAAATAATATTTAAATTAGTTAGAATACAAAGTAGTTTTATCTTAATAAAAGTGGAAGACATTAATTCAATGAATTTCATGTTGATAATAGATGCAAATTCAATCAAAATTAATAACAATATAAAAATGATGCCAAAGAATTTTAGGCAAGTTTATCTATGTGTAAGATAAGATTTAAGATCTAAACAAAAAATAGCTATAAAGACGTAACATTAAAGGTCATCTATGAGTCCTCTTCGCCAGTTAAATTTTTGGAATTCTTTACATTTCTTCTATTTTATGACAAAAATGAATGTAATTAAGATATTAAAATTTAATTAAGATATATTTAGATTGATAAAAAAGAAGATTTGAATATAGAACATACCTTGAAGGAAATCGAACACTATTAGAAGGCCCTAAAATTGTAGGTAACTTGTTTTACAATCGTCTTTCTAGACTGTGGTTAACACGTGGTGTATTAAAAATGGTAATTTAATATCTAGTAATCATATATAATAAAGAAAATACAAAATAAATACACTCAATTGGTTATTAAATATTCAAAAATGAGATTTAATAGGTATTGTTTGAGTTAGTTTCATCTTAATATTAGTGTGTAACAGTTGTAGTTGAATTGAAAGGTATAACATAAACTAACAATATATAAATCATGTATAAATGGATGAAGTTAGGTATATAACAATGTAAAGAAAGAGATTGAGAAATACATTTTCATGGTAAGTACTAAACTTGTACGCTCATTGTAGATGCTTAAATCCTTGTCCACGAATTGATGTAATCTGAATAGTAACACAATTTAACATTATCAAAAGTGATAATATACTTTAAAAATAAAAATTTTATGGACAACCCATGATGTAAGCCTCTAAAGCTAAGCCTGTCCAACTATGTAATCGGGTCGGGTCGAGCCACAGTCCAGTTTGGCACATTGACACCACTACTCTCGTTCTCTTCTTCATCGATATCATCCCAAAATCCAAAAAAATAATGATAGAGAAACCCTACAACATCTCTAGTTGTGATCTGATGGGAACCCAGAGACCTCTCAAGAGCCTTGCCTGGACAGAATTTTCAATGATATTGGCAGTTGCGAGTGCTTGATTGGAGGTTCTCAACATTTATGGAGCAGAGACCTCTCAAAATCCATGCCCGGAAAGAAAACTTGTCGGCGTCGAAGGTTCTCAAGCTGTACACATAGAGTTAGATTTCTGCTCATAATCACAGCCGGGGAACATCAATTGATGGAAGTTTGGAACCTGAGTTCTGTGTGGGTGACGGCCATAGAGACAGCATGCTTGGCATTCCCCCTTTAAGCACATTCCTTGGATGCCCTTCTATCCTATTAATCTTGATCTAGAAGAGATAAATAGAGAATGAGATAAAACTCGAATTAGAGATAGTAAGGGACTTAAGAAACGTGAGATACTTAAGAGATAGTAAGTGACTTAAGAAACCTGAGATACCTACAGACGTGGAGATGCGTGAGAAATAAGTAACGAAAAGAGAGGCAAGAAAAGATGAGAAAGGAGACGTGAGGATAGAGGAGGCTCATAGGATAATATGCAAAAATTTTGATCAACGTTGGGGATTAAAGATAGAGGTCACATGGCATCCTTAGAATAGAATGTATAGGATTCGAGGGATTGGAGTTTGGAAAGTAGGGAAGAGAGTCTTATTTCTTTATATATATATATACTAGCAGAGATCCCGTGCGATGCACGGTAATAATTAAGAATATCTAAAATTAAATAATATTATTTATTTATTTAAATATTAAGTAATATATATTAAAAATATTTCATAATTAATTAATTTTATAATAATAATTTTTTTATTATTTTAATAATATTTATAGGAAAATCACAAGTTACACGTGTCATAAGATTAGAATATTATAATCCTATGTGGCGAAAGGAGGAGAGGAGGAAAAACCCTGCGTTATATTTAGTTAATAGATGAAATGTTAAACAATAACATTGATAAAATCATTTTAAAAAAATACAAAAAAATTGATCTAAAATGTAAAACAGTAACATTGATAAAATCATTAAACAAACACTCTGTGTAGGTAGAAGGTAAATATAATTAATAAAAGTGAAACCACATGTATAAAAAATAACACAATTACAGATATGTTGGGAATATACGGATAACATCAGACTTGAGATAATTTATATGATGAAATAGAAAAAAAAAACGTACTTATAACAAAATAATATTTTTTTAAAACAAATGTTATATTATAATTTACATTTAGACTACATGCTAAATAATAAATTGGTGAGGAAAGGGTTAAATAGAATTCTTTATGTTTAAGGATTGAATGTCATGCATGTAGTTATTTGTTAGAATAACTTTAATAGTACATGACATTCAATCCTTATGTTGTGAGGCATGTTAGGGTAGTTATAGTTATTTTAATGTGGTTGTATGGAAGCTTTAAAAATATAAAGAAATTGGAAGTTAGAGATAAATTGCACAAATAAAAAATAATAATAAAATTGATGTAGTGAATATACGACATGGAACATGTCAATTAATTATCAATAATGCGATAAAAATTACAGAAAGTTGTAAGTCATCTTCACAATTATATTAAATCTGAAAAGTAAGCCAAAAAAAAAAAATTGTTAGTAATGGTGAAGTGACAGTAATTTATATATAAAAATAAATTATAATTTATTTGTTGTACATTTTTATAATACCTTGTAAGTTTTGTAACTGATGAAGCTTGAACCGATTCTTTATTGGATAATCTGCATTTCTGATTTGTGTGCGATTTTTTGTCTTGTTTTGTAAAACTGTCACAAATATAATAATATCGTGATATTTAGTTAAAGGTTAATGAACCAATAAATAAATAAATTTAAATTTGTATAAAAGTATTAAGAAATACCTTTTTCAATTTTTTCTTAATCCTTTTATCTAATTTTTTCCTGAGAATAATTGTACAAAGAAAAGTTTAAATAAAATAATAAGTGTATATTAGAAATTATAAAAATGTTTACATTAGTGTACTTACCGGTACTTAGCTACACATCTCCATTTCTTCATAATGTGTCTTACACGTAAGTCAGATTGATACTGTGAAGAAAAGTAATTGAAATAGAGTTAATTGATAGAATTTTAGTAAAAATAACGATAAATAATAAAATAAATATTGTATCAATAGAGAATACATCCATATGATCTTTATCCGCGCAAAAGGTAATCTTCTTCCTGAGACAATTGAAATTGAATTAAATTTCGGTATTTCGATTCTAGGTATGAATAAATTTTGTCAAAAAACAACAATTACTTATTGTTTGTATGACTGTTTATTCCATTCGCTTAGAATAACATTTGCAAAGATTGATGTATTTATTGTAACTGATCCTCCCCATCCATATTTGTAAAGTCGCAATCGTATGTTGCCATTTTTAAATGCATGTACATTCATTTCGACTATGAAATTCCTAATTCATAAACATAGAATCAAGTTGTTAACGGCTTAACGAATTTCAAAATATATCAAATTTATTATGATTGAGTTACAAAAACACCAATTGTGATTATTTCAATAAACACCACTAACCGATACAGTAGAATAGATAAAGAATAAAAACCATTAAGTTAAATAAATGTGTTTATATTTTGTTCAATGCTTTCATAAATAATAAATAATATACTATTAATAAATTAAAAAAAATTATTATAATATTTAATATATAATAAACATAGATACTAAATAATATTATGATTTTATTTTAAATAAAATGCAGTAGTAAATGGAGCAACCTGGACAGGATACACGTCCTATAATTTGGTACAAAAGGGACACGTGTTGACTTGTGGGCGCCAGTTCAATAGGAAAACTGATCACGATCCAACTATCTAACTAATGACCTATGGGAAAGACATTGGACGAACTATGGGGTTGATATCCCATCCTCAATCTCTTCCATTACTTGGAGGAAATATTAGCCCAAACATTTGGGTTCTTAACCACAGTTTGTTTGGTAGATCTTGATTTCAAAGAGGGTCATGTGGGAGCCACCATGCCCTCATGTTGCTTTTCTGTCTCAACTTGATTTCGTGAAACCTTTTCTAAAGCATATTTGAATCTTCTGCACCTGTGAATGCCTTGACCAAATCAACCCCAAAATGTTCCTACTAAATGAACGGTCCAGATTAGGTGCTGTGTCTACATTACCCAGTAGGCCAAGCTACCCACCACCTCTAACACTACCCAGAAAAAAGACAGATTCAATTAACAAAAAAATCAAAGGTAAAGCTTTTGGCAATTAGCAGCCATTGGGGACTGAATAAACCCACATTGGCTTCTTTAATCCACCAAAATCTATTAACTAAATATAACGCAGGGTTTTTTCTCCCCTTCTCCTTTCGCCATGTAGGACTATAATGCTATCACACATGCCACGTGTCAACTAGAATTTTTACTAGAATTTTTTTTTCTCCAAACTCTGGTTGTTGGAAGTGACACAACTCTTCCAGTTTCTCCAAGACTCTGGTTGTTGGAAGTGACACAACTCTTCCAGTGTGACTGATCTTTCTTCTTTAATTCCCACACACGGCTCCTCTCAATATGTCCTGAGTCACGTTCATCTTAATCATTTACTATATCTTCCCTACTAAATCTCCCTCTTATCTATAAGTGTTTTAAAAAAATAGGCAACAGTTTCATTCCTATCCCCATGAAAGTTGATCTTTCTTCTCTAATTCCCACACACGGCTCCTCTCAATATGCCCTGAGTCACGTTAATCTTAATCATTTACTATATCTTCCCTACTAAATCTCCCTCTTATCTATAAGTGTTTTAAAAAAAATAGGCAATAGTTTCATTCCTATCCCCATGAAAGTTTACAAAAAAAACAGTTATAATTTTAGGGGATTTTGATAAGAGAAATCTATCTCAATTCCACTCACGTTTTTCTCTCTCATTAGTAGCTTAAGAAACTAGGTAACTGTTTACAAAATCAGTTTAACATCTCCCTGTTTGTTCTTCTCATCGCCGCTGTGCCTGAGTCCGGAAAGTTTATCATCAAAGTTCAAAGTGCTTGAACATGCTCTATCAGCTAATTCTGGACCCTTTAAATTTACTATCTCGTGTAGTGATAGGTTTTTTCATGTTTCGAAGCACAAATTTAACATATCTGTCTTTTGATGAGATGGTAAATTTAACATCCCATGCACTGATAGGTTTTCTTAAATCTATTAACTAAATATAACGCAGGGTTTTTTCTCCCCTTCTCCTTTCGCCATGTAGGACTACAATGCTATCACACATGCCATCTGTCAACTAGAATTTTTACTAGAATTTTTTTTTCTCCAAACTCTGGTTGTTGGAAGTGACACAACTCTTCCAGTTTCTCCAAGACTCTGGTTGTTGGAAGTGACACAACTCTTCCAGTGTGACTGATCTTTCTTCTTTAAATCCCACACACGGCTCCTCTCAATATGTCCTGAGTCACGTTCATCTTAATCATTTACTATATCTTCCCTACTAAATCTCCCTCTTATCTATAAGTGTTTTAGAAAAATAGGCAACAGTCTCATTCCTATCCCCATGAAAGTTGATCTTTCTTCTTTAATTCCCACACACGGCTCCTCTCAATATGTCCTGAGTCACGTTCATCTTAATCATTTACTATATCTTCCCTACTAAATCTCCCTCTTATCTATAAGTGTTTTAAAAAAATAGGCAACAGTTTCATTCCTATCCCCATGAAAGTTTACAAAAAAAACAGTTATAATTTTAGGGGATTTTGATAAGAGAAATCTATCTCAATCCCTCTCACGTTTTTCTCTCTCAATAGTAGCTTAAGAAACTAGGTAACTGTTTACAAAATCAGTTTAACATTACCCTGTTTGTTCTTCTCATCGCCGCTGTGCCTGAGTCCGGAAAGTTTATCATCAAAGTTCAAAGTGCTTGAACATGCTCTATCAGCTGATTCTGGACCCTTTAAATTTACTATCTCGTGTAGTGATAGGTTTTTTCATGTTTCAAAGCACAAATTTAACATATCTGTCTTTTGATGAGATGGTAAATTTAACATCCCATGCACTGATAGGTTTTCTTAAATCTACTAACTAAATATAACGCAGGGTTTTTTCTCCCCTTCTCCTTTCGCCATGTAGGACTACAATGCTATCACACATGCCACGTGTCAACTAGAATTTTTACTATAATTTTTTTTTCTCCAAACTCTGGTTGTTCGAAGTGACACAACTCTTCCAGTTTCTCCAAGACTCTGGTTGTTGGAAGTGACACAACTCTTCCAGTGTGACTGATCTTTCTTCTTTAATTCCCACACACGGCTCCTCTCAATATGTCCTGAGTCACGTTCATCTTAATCATTTACTATATCTTCCCTACTAAATCTCCCTCTTATCAATAAGTGTTTTAAAAAAATAGGCAACAGTTTCATTCCTATCCCCATGAAAGTTGATCTTTCTTCTTTAATTCCCACACACGGCTCCCCTCAATATGTCCTGAGTCACGTTCATCTTAATCATTTACTATATCTTCCCTACTAAATCTCCCTCTTATCTATAAGTGTTTTAAAAAAATAGGCAACAGTTTCATTCCTATCCCCATGAAAGTTTACAAAAAAAACAGTTATAATTTTAGGGGATTTTGATAAAAGAAATCTATCTCAATCCCTCTCACGTTTTTCTCTCTCAATAGTAGCTTAAGAAACTAGGTAACTGTTTACAAAATCAGTTTAACATCTCCCAGTTTGTTCTTCTCATCGCCGCTGTGCCTGAGTGCGGAAAGTTTATCATCAAAGTTCAAAGTGCTTGAACATGCTCTATCAGCTGATTCTGGACCCTTTAAATTTACTATCTCGTGTAGTGATAGGTTTTTTCATGTTTCGAAGCACAAATTTAACATATCTGTCTTTTGATGAGATGGTAAATTTAACATCCCATGCACTGATAGGTTTTCTTAAATCTATTAACTAAATATAACGCAGGGTTTTTTCTCCCCTTCTCCTTTCGCCATGTAGGACTACAATGCTAGCACACATGCCACGTGTCAACTAGAATTTTTACTATAATTTTTTTTTCTCCAAACTCTGGTTGTTGGAAGTGACACAACTCTTCCTGTGTGACTGATCTTTCTTCTTTAATTCCCAAACACGGCTCCTCTCAATATGTCCTGAGTCACGTTCATCTTAATCATTTACTATATCTTCCCTACTAAATCTCCCTCTTATCTATAAGTGTTTTAAAAAAATAGGCAACAGTTTCATTCCTATCCCCATGAAAGTTGATCTTTCTTCTTTAATTCCCACACACGGCTCCTCTCAATATGTCCTGAGTCACGTTCATCTTAATCATTTACTATATCTTCCCTACTAAATCTCCCACTTATCTATAAGTGTTTTAAAAAAATAGGCAACAGTTTCATTCCTATCCCCATGAAAGTTTACAAAAAAAACTGTTATAATTTTAGGGGATTTTGATAGGAGAAATCTATCTCAATCCCTCTCACGTTTTTCTCTCTCAATAGTAGCTTAAGAAACTAGGTAACTGTTTAAAAAATCAGTTTAACATCTCCCTGTTTGTTCTTCTCATCGCCGCGGTGCCTGAGTCCGGAAAGTTTATCATAAAAGTTCAAAGTGCTTGAACATGCTCTATCAGCTGATTCTGGACCCTTTAAATTTACTATCTCGTGTAGTGATAGATTTTTTCATGTTTCGAAGCACAAATTTAACATAACTGTCTTTTGATGAGATGGTAAATTTAACATCCCATGCACTGATAGGTTTTCTTAAATCAATTAACTAAATATAACGCAGGGTTTTTTCTCCCCTTCTCCTTTCGCCATGTTGGACTACAATGCTATCACACATGCCATCTGTCAACTAGAATTTTTTTTTTCTCCAAACTCTGGTTGTTGGAAGTGACACAACTCTTCCAGTTTCTCCAAGACTCTGGTTGTTGGAAGTGACACAACTCTTCCAGTGTGAATGATCTTTCTTCTTTAATTCCCACACACGGCTCCTCTCAATATGTCCTGAGTCACGTTCATCCTAATCATTTACTATATCTTCCCTACTAAATCTGCCTCTTATCTATAAGTGTTTTAAAAAAATAGGCAACAGTTTCATTCCTATCCCCATGAAAGTTTACAAAAAAAACTGTTATAATTTTAGGGGATTTTGATAGGAGAAATCTATCTCAATCCCTCTCACGTTTTTCTCTCTCAATAGTAGCTTAAGAAACTAGGTAACTGTTTAAAAAATCAGTTTAACATCTCCCTGTTTGTTCTTCTCATCGCCGCGGTGCCTGAGTCCGGAAAGTTTATCATAAAAGTTCAAAGTGCTTGAACATGCTCTATCAGCTGATTCTGGACCCTTTAAATTTACTATCTCGTGTAGTGATAGATTTTTTCATGTTTCGAAGCACAAATTTAACATAACTGTCTTTTGATGAGATGGTAAATTTAACATCCCATGCACTGATAGGTTTTCTTAAATCAATTAACTAAATATAACGCAGGGTTTTTTCTCCCCTTCTCCTTTCGCCATGTTGGACTACAATGCTATCACACATGCCATCTGTCAACTAGAATTTTTTTTTTCTCCAAACTCTGGTTGTTGGAAGTGACACAACTCTTCCAGTTTCTCCAAGACTCTGGTTGTTGGAAGTGACACAACTCTTCCAGTGTGAATGATCTTTCTTCTTTAATTCCCACACACGGCTCCTCTCAATATGTCCTGAGTCACGTTCATCCTAATCATTTACTATATCTTCCCTACTAAATCTGCCTCTTATCTATAAGTGTTTTAGAAAAATAGGCAACAGTTTCATTCCTATCCCCATGAAAGTTGATCTTTCTTCTTTAATTCCCACACACGGCTCCTCTCAATATGTCCTGAGTCACGTTCATCTTAATCATTTACTATATCTTCCATACTAAATCTCCCTCCTATCTATAAGTGTTTTAAAAAAATAGGCAACAGTTTCATTCCTATCCCAATGAAAGTTTACAAAAAAAACTGTTATAATTTTAGGGGATTTTGATAAGAGAAATCTATGTCAATCCCTCTCACGTTTTTCTCTCTCAATAGTAGCTTAAGAAACTAGGTAACTGTTTACAAAATCAGTTTAACATCTCCCTGTTTGTTCTTCTCATCGCCGCTGTGCCTGAGTCCGGAAAGTTTATCATCAAATTTCAAAGTACTTGAACATGCTCTATCAGCTGCTTCTGGACCCTTTAAATTTACTATCTCGTGTAGTGATAGGTTTTTTCATGTTTCAAAGCACAAATTTAACATATCTGTCTTTTGATGAGATGGTAAATTTAACATCCCATGCACTGATAGGTTTTCTTAAATCTATAAATCATTCAACAAAAATAGCTATAAATGGATGTTGGAAGTGACACAACTCTTCCAGTTTCTCCAAGACTCTGGTTGTTGGAAGTGACACAACTCTTCCAGTGTGACTGATCTTTCTTCTTTAATTCCCACACACGGCTCCTCTCAATATGTCCTGAGTCACGTTCATCTTAATCATTTACTATATCTTCCCTACTAAATCTCCCTCTTATCTATAAGTGTTTTAAAAAAATAGGCAACAGTTTCATTCCTATCCCCATGAAAGTTGATCCTTCTTCTTTAATTCCCACACACGGCTCCTCTCAATAAGTCCTGAGTCACGTTCATCTTAATCATTTACTATATCTTCCCTACTAAATCTCCCTCTTATCTATAAGTGTTTTAAAAAAATAAGCAACAGTTTCATTCCTATCCCCATGAAAGTTTACAAAAAAAACAGTTATAATTTTAGGGGATTTTGATAAGAGAAATCTGTCTCAATCCCTCTCACGTTTTTCTCTCTCAATAGTAGCTTAAGAAACTAGGTAATTGTTTACAAAATCAGTTTAACATCTCCCTGTTTGTTCTTCTCATCGCCGCTGTACTTGAGTCCAGAAAGTTTATCATCAAAGTTCAAAGTGCTTGAACATGCTCTATCAGGTGATTCTGGACCCTTTAAATTTACTATCTCGTGTAGTGATAGGTTTTTTCATGTTTCAAAGCAAAAATTTAACATATCTGTCTTTTGATGAGATGGAAAATTTAACATCCCATGCACTGATAGGTTTTCTTAAATCTATTAACTAAATATAACGCAGGGTTTTTCTTCCCTTCTGCTTTCGCCATTTAGGACTACAATGCCATCACACATGCCCCGTGTCAACTAGAATTTTTACTATAATTTTTTTTTCTCCAAACTCTGGTTGTTGGAAGTGACACAACTCTTCCAGTTTCTCCAAGACTCTGGTTGTTGGAAGTGACACAACTCTTCCAGTGTGACTGATCTTTCTTCTTTAATTCCCACACACAGTTCCTCTCAATATGTCCTGAGTCACGTTCATCTTAATCATTTACTATATCTTCCCTACTAAATCTCCCTCTTATCTATAAGTTTTTTTAAAAAATAGGCAACAGTTTCATTCCTATCCCCATGAAAGTTTACAAAAAAAATAGTTATAATTTTAGGGGATTTTGATAAGAGAAATATATCTCAATCCCTCTCAGTTACTTTCATCGGGGTTTTAAGAGGGAGATTTAGTAGGGAAGATATAGTGAATGATTAAGATGAACGTGACTCGGGACATATTGAGAGGAGCCGTGTGTGGGAATTAAAGAAGAAAGATCAACTTTCATGGGGATAGGAATGAAACTGTTGCCTATTTTTTTAAAACACTTATAGATAAGAGGGAGATTTAGTAGGGAAGATATAGTAAATGATTAAGATGAACGTGACTCAGGACATATTGAGAGGAGCCGTGTGTAGGAATTAAAGAAAAAGATCAGTCACACTGGAAGAGTTGTGTCACTTCCAACAACCAGAGTCTTGGAGAAACTGGAAGAGTTGTGTCACTTCCAACAACCAGAGTTTAGAGAAAAAAAAATTATAGTAAAAATTCTAGTTGACACGTGGCATGTGTGATAGCATTGTAGTCCTACATGGCGAAAGGAGAAGGGCAGAGAAAACCCTGCGTTATATTTAGTTAATAAGAAAACCTATCAGTGCATGGGATGTTAAATTTACCATCTCATCAAAAGACTGATATGTTAAATTTGTGCTTTGAAACATGAAAAAACCTATCACTACACGAGATAGTAAATTTAAAGGGTCCAGAATCAGCTGATAGAGCATGTTCAAGCACTTTGAACTTTGATGATAAACTTTCCGGACTCAGGCACAGCGGCGATGAGAAGGACAAACAGGGAGATGTTAAACTGATTTTGTAAACAGTTACCTAGTTTCTTAAGCTACTATTGAGAGAGAAAAACGTGAGAGGGATTGAGATAGATTTCTCTTATCAAAATCCCCTAAAATTATAACTGTTTTTTTTGTAAACTTTCATGGGGATTGGAATGAAACTGTTGCCTATTTTTTTAAAACACTTATAGATAGGAGGGAGATTTAGTAGGGAAGATACAGTAAATGATTAAGATGAACGTGACTCAGGACATATTGAGAGGAGCCGTGTGTGGGAATTAAAGAAGAAATATCAACTTTCATGGGGATAGGAATGAAACTGTTGCCTATTTTTCTAAAACACTTATAGATAAGAGGGAGATTTAGTAGGGAAGATATAGTAAATGATTAAGATGAACGTGACTCAGGACATATTGAGAGGAGCCGTGTGTGGGAATTAAAGAAGAAAGATTAGTCACACTGGAAGAGTTGTGTCACTTCCAACAACCAGAGTCTTGGAGAAACTGGAAGAGTCGTGTCACTTCCAACAACCAGAGTTTGGAGAAAAAAAAATTCTAGTAAAAATTCTAGTTGACAGATGGCATGTGTGATAGCATTGTAGTCCTACATGGAGAAAGGAGAAGGGGAGAAAAAACCCTGCGTTATATTTAGTTAATTGATTTAAGAAAACCTATCAGTGCATGGGATGTTAAATTTACCATCTCATCAAAAGACAGATATGTTAAATTTGTGCTTCGAAACATGAAAAAACATATCACTACAGGAGATAGTTAATTTAAAGGGTCCAGAATCAGCTGATAGAGCATGTTCAAGCACTTTGAACTTTGATGATAAACTTTCCGGACTCAGGCACAGCGGCGATGAGAAGAACAAACAGGGAGATGTTAAACTGATTTTGTAAACAGTTACCTAGTTTCTTAAGCTACTATTGAGAGAGAAAAACGTGAGAGGGATTGAGATAGATTTCTCCTATCAAAATCCCCTAAAATTATAACAGTTTTTTTTGTAAACTTTCATGGGGATAGGAATGAAACTGTTGCCTATTTTTTTAAAACACTTATAGATAAGAGGGAGATTTAGTAGGGAAGATATTGTAAATGATTAAGATGAACGTGACTCAGGACATATTGAGAGGAGCCGTGTGTGGGAATTAAAGAAGAAAGATCAACTTTCATGGGGATAGGAATGAAACTGTTGCCTATTTTTTTAAAACACTTATAGATAAGAGGGAGATTTAGTAGGGAAGATATAGTAAATGATTAAAATGAACGTGACTCAGGACATATTGAGAGGAGCCGTGTGTGGGAATTAAATAAGAAAGATCAGTCACACTGGAAGAGTTGTGTCACTTCCAATACTAGAGCCTTGGAGAAACTGGAAGAGTTGTGTCACTTCCAACAACCAGAGTTTGGAGAAAAAAAAATTATAGTAAAAATTCTAGTTGACACGGGGCATGTGTGATAGCATTGTAGTCCTACATGGCGAAAGGAGAAGGGGAGAAAAAACCCTGCGTTATATTTAGTTAATAGATTTAAGAAAACCTATCAGTGCATGGGATGTTAAATTTACCATCTCATCAAAAGACAGATATGTTAAATTTGTGCTTTGAAACATGAAAAAACCTATCACTACACGAGATAGTAAATTTAAAGGGTCCAGAATCAGCTGATAGAGCATGTTCAAGCACTTTGAACTTTGATGATAAACTTTCCGGACTCAGGCACAGCGGCGAGGAGAAGAACAAACAGGGAGATGTTAAACTGATTTTGTAAACAGTTACCTAGTGTCTTAAGCTACTATTGAGAGAGAAAAACGTGAGAGGGATTGAGATAGATTTCTCTTATCAAAATCCCCTAAAATTATAACTGTTTTTTTTGTAAACTTTCATGGGGATAGGAATGAAACTGTTGCCTATTTTTTTAAAACACTTATAGATAAGAGGGAGATTTAGTAGGGAAGATATAGTAAATGATTAAGATGAACCTGACTCAGGACATATTGAGGGGAGTCGTGTGTGGGAATTAAAGAAGAAAGATTAACTTTCATGGGGATAGGAATGAAACTGTTGCCTATTTTTTTAAAACACTTATAGATAAGAGGGAGATTTAGTAGGGAAGATATAGTAAATGATTAAGATGAACGTAACTCAGGACATATTGAGAGGAGCCGTGTGTGGGAATTAAAGAAGAAAGATCAACTTTCCTGGGGATAGCAATGAAACTGTTGCCTATTTTTTTAAAACACTTATAGATAAGAGGGAGATTTAGTAGGGAAGATATAGTAAATGATTAAGATGAACGTGAGTCAGGACATATTGAGTGGAGCCATGTGTGGGAATTAAAGAAGAAAGATCAGTCACACTGGAAGAGTTGTGTCACTTCCAACAACCAGAGTCTTGGAGAAACTGGAAGAGTTGTGTCACTTCCAACAACCAAAGTTTGGAGAAAAAAAAATTATAATAAAAATTCTAGTTGACACGTGGCTTGTGTGATAGCATTGTAGTCCTACATGGCGAAAGGAGAAGGGGAGAAAAAACCCTGCGTTATATTTAGTTAATAGATTTAATAAAACCTATCAGTGCATGGGATATTAAATTTACCATCTTATTAAAAGACAGATATGTTAAATTTGTGCTTTGAAACATGAAAAAACCTATCACTACACGAGATAGTAAATTTAAAGGGTCCAGAATCAGCTGATAGAGCATGTTCAAGCACTTTGAACTTTGATGATAAACTTTTCGGACTCAGGCACAGCGGCGATGAGAAGAACAAACAGGGAGATGTTAAACTGATTTTGTAAACAGTTACCTAGTTTCTTAAGCTACTATTGAGAGAGAAAAACGTGAGAGGGATTGAGATAGATTTCTCTTATCAAAATCCCCTAAAATTATAACTGTTTTTTTTTGTAAACTTTCATGGGGATAGGAATGAAACTGTTGCCTATTTTTTTAAAACACTTATAGATAAGAGGGAGATTTAGTAGGGAAGATATTGTAAATGATTAAGATGAACGTGACTCAGGACATATTGAGAGGAGCCGTGTGTGGGAATTAAAGAAGAAAGATCAACTTTCATGGGGATAGGAATGAAATTGTTGCCTATTTTTTTAAAACACTTATAGATAAGAGGGAGATTTAGTAGGGAAGATATAGTAAATGATTAAGATGAACGTGACTCAGGAGATATTGAGAGGAGCCGTGTGTGGGAATTAAAGAAGAAAGATCAGTCACACTGGAAGAGTTGTGTCACTTCCAACAACCAGAGTCTTAGAGAAACTGGAAGAGTTGTGTCACTTCCAACAACCAGAGTTTGGAGAGAAAAAATTATAGTAAAAATTCTAGTTGACACGTGGCTTGTGTGATAGCATTGTAGTCCTACATGGCGAAAGGAGAAGGGGAGAAAAAACCCTGCGTTATATTTAGTTAATAGATTTAAGAAAACCTATCAGTGCATGGGATGTTAAATTTACCATCTCATCAAAAGACATCACTACACGAGATAGTAAATTTAAAGGGTCCAGAATCACCTGATAGAGCATGTTCAAGCACTTTGAACTTTGATGATAAACTTTCTGGACTCAGGCACAGCGGCGATGAGAAGAACAAACAGGGAGATGTTAATCTGATTTTGTAAACTGTTACCTAGTTTCTTAAGCTACTATTGAGAGAGAAAAACGTGAGAGGGATTGAGATAGATTTCTCTTATCAAAATCCCCTAAAATTATAACTGTTTTTTTTTGTAAACTTTCATGGGGATAGGAATGAAACTGTTGCCTATTTTTTTTAAAACACTTATAGATAAGTGGGAGATTTAGTAGGGAAGGTATAGTAAATGATTAAGATGAACGTGACTCAGGACATATTAAGAGGAGCCGTGTGTGGGAATTAAAGAAGAAATATCAACTTTCATGGGGATAGGAATGAAACTGTTGCCTATTTTTCTAAAACACTTATAGATAAGAGGGAGATTTAGTAGGGAAGATATAGTAAATGATTAAGATGAACGTGACTCAGGACATATTGAGAGGAGCCGTGTGTGGGAATTAAAGAAGAAAGATCAGTCACACTGGAAGAGTTGTGTCACTTCCAACAACCAGAGTCTTGGAGAAACTGGAAGAGTTGTGTCACTTCCAACAACCAGAGTTTGGAGAAAAAAAATTCTAGTAAAAATTCTAGTTGACACGTGGCATGTGTGATAGCATTGTAGTCCTACATGGCGAAAGGAGAAGGGGAGAAAAAACCCTGCGTTATATTTAGTTAATA
The DNA here is from genome assembly GCA_015143295.1 of Tetracentron sinense. Classification (NCBI taxonomy): domain Eukaryota; kingdom Viridiplantae; phylum Streptophyta; class Magnoliopsida; order Trochodendrales; family Trochodendraceae; genus Tetracentron; species Tetracentron sinense. Next base: position 3,521 of record JABCRI010000390.1, on the reverse strand, counting down.
GATTTTGGTGGATTAAAGAAGCCAATGTGGGTTTATTCAGTCCCCAATGGCTGCTAATTGCCAAAAGCTTTACCTTTGATTTTTTTGTTAATTGAATCTGTCTTTTTTCTGGGTAGTGTTAGAGGTGGTGGGTAGCTTGGCCTACTGGGTAATGTAGACTCTGCACCTAATCTGGACCGTTCATTTAGTAGGAACATTTTGGGATTGATTTGGTCAAGGCATTCACAGGTGCAGAAGATTCAAATATGCTTTAGGAAAGGTTTCACGAAATCAAGTTGAGACAGAAAAGCAACATGAGGGCATGGTGGCTCCCACATGACCCTCTTTGAAATCAAGATCTACCAAACAAACTGTGGTTAAGAACCCAAATGTTTGGGCTAATATTTCCTCCAAGTAATGGAAGAGATTGAGGACGGGATATCAACCCCATAGTTCGTCCAATGTCTTTCCCATAGGTCATTAGTTAGATAGTTGGATCGTGATCAGTTTTTTTTCTCCCCTTGATCGTGATCAGTCTTTCCCATAGGTCATTAGTTAGATAATTATGAATTTATGTTCCATGTTTATTTTTTCGGGAGTCTTTAGTAAGTTGAGTTGGACCTGGATGATAAAATATCTAGAAGTGAAAAATATAGAAAAACTTTGTCCCATATTTAAACGTCACCACACTTAGTAGTTACTATTTGATTAGAAACCAATCCTCGATCCGATTCCCTTTTTACACTCTTTAACTGTGGTCCCATATTTAAACGTCGCCACACTTAGTGGTTACTATTTGATTAGAAACCAAATCCTCGATCCGATTATCACCCCGGGTCGTCACATGTCCCTTTTTACACTCTTTAACTGTGGTTAAGATTCACCCACCCCTAAGGTTCACCAACCTATCCTTGATTTTCAGAATAAATATTAATTCTTTTTATAATATTAAAAAATATATATTTTTAAGGTTTTGTATGATTAAATATTTAAAAATAGAATTAATATTTTTTTTTGAAAACCAAGGATGGGTGGCGACCTCAGCGGTGATAAACGGGTTTGTCACCGTAGAGGATTAGGTCTCATTTGATTATTATAAAATTTAAACAATTTTCATCTTGAAGCACTTCCTTCAGTATTTATTTTTTCGATTTTTTTTTTCATATAAATAATATTGTTCTATGATAGTTAATTAAATTAAATATTTTATAACTTTAAAATAACACAATTCTAATGCTAGTTAAGATTTTTTAACTCTTAGGGTTAGTTTTTTAAAATAATTTTCTTAAAAAGCTAAGGTTAGATTATTGAAAAATAAATGTTAGAGAATATTAAGCACAGTTATTTGGCTTTAAATAGGAAATTTGTTAATTTGTGTGTGAGTCAAATCCTCTACGGTGATAACCGGATTTGGCAAATCTGGTTATCACCCCTAGAGGTCACCACGTGTCTCCTTTGACACCCCTTAACCGTGGGTAAGGTTCACCCACCCAATTTTATTTATTTTTTTAATAGTAAATTATTATTTTTAAATAAAAAAACTGTTTTTAGAGGTTTTTTAATATAAAATTTTTTTTTTAATTAAATAAATAATTAATACTAAAAAAAAAAAAGGGTGAGTGAACCTTACCCATGGTTAAGTTAAGGGGTGTCAAAGGAGACACGTGGCAAATCCAGTTATCACCGGAGATGATTTGGGTTCAAATGTCATTAATCAAGAGTATCCAAAAAATTATAAAGTTGAGATACACAAAACTAAAATATTATAGATCAGGAGTAAGGCAACCAAGTGGAAAATTTGAAACAATGAGCATGTTTCGTGACAGTTTTGAACAATCATAAAACCCAAATATCAAAGAGTAAGAGTAAAATATATAGCTGCCAAAATATAAATGTAAAATAATGACACATATATGAATATGAAAAAAAATATGATTAAAAAAAATCATACATAAATATGCTATGTCCTGGTATTGACCTAGCTTGAAATTCAAATGTCATAGATCAAGAGTATCCAAAAAATTGTAAAGTGAAAATTTTTTTTTAAAAAAAAGAATTACTCATGTAGGTATGTTAAAGCAATCTAACCATGATTTTTAGAAAAAGCAAAAAACAAAATGACTAATTTTAATTTTCTAAAGCTTAACTATAGCTAAAAAGGGTTTAAAAGGGACACAGGAACACATGGGTCAGCCTAGAAGCAGACTCCAAGATCCGCTTCTCAGGACGCTTTTATTTTAGTTAAGCTTAACCGTGGTTGAACATGGGTTAAAAACAACACAGGGACAATTGGGTCAGCTTAGAAGCGGGCCCTGGGGCGACTGAATTAAGAGAGAGTTCAATCGTTCCCATAGGTCAACACGTGTCACCTTTAACTTCCATTAATTAATCATGGTTAAGAATCTCTAACCTTTAGTATTCAATAATTTAAATTTATTTTTTCTAGAATTTTTCTTTAAAATAAATCTAATATTGGTTAAGATTTTTTAACTCTTAGGGTTAGTTTTTTTTAATATTTTTTTTAAAAAGCTAAGGTTAGATTATTGAAAAATAAGGGTTAGAGAATATTAAGCACGGTTATTTGGCTTTAAAGAGGAAATTTGTTAATTTGTGTGGGAGTCAAATCCTCTACAGTGATAACCGGATTTGGCAAATCCGGTTATCACCCCTAGAGGTCATCACGTGTCTCCTTTGACACCCCTTAACCGTGGGTAAGGTTCACCAACCCATTTTTTTGTTTATTTTTTTTAATATTAATTATTATTTTTAAATTAAAAAATTGTTTTTAGAGGTTTTTTTAATATTAAAAACAATTTTTTAATTAAAAAAAAAGAATTAAATCAAAAATAAAATAAAATGGGTGGGTGAACCTTATCCACGGTTAAGGGGTGTCAAAGGAGACACGTGGTGACCTCTAGGGGTGATAATCGGATTTGCCAAATCCGGTTATCACTGGAGATGATTGGCTCCATTTGTGTTAGTGATTGAACTGTCCCTGAATTCAAACGCAATTGGCTATGATTGGCTGTGATTCATCCGGTTATCACCGTAGAGTAAAGAGGGTGAGTGGGAGAAGGAAACCAGGTTTGTGAAAAGGGTTTGAATGAAACATTTTCTTAGTTCAATGGAGGTCAGTATGTAGGACAAACATCTTCTTTAAGCAGGCTTTTTCTCCCCTTCTCCTGTCCATGAGGACTACCAATTCCATCTCACAGTGCTAGTGTGCTTCAACTAGGAATTGTTTTATGCTCCAAACTCTGGTTGTTGGAAGTGACACAATTTCCAGTTTTCAACGATCTGTTGTTGGACGTGACACAACTCTTCCAGTCACACTGATCTTCTTCTTTACTCCCACACAGGGTCCTCATTCATCTTAACCATTTTACTATTCTTCCTCCTCCGCTCCTCGTATCTATACGTGTTTTAAAAAAAAAAAATAGGCACAAAGTTTCCTTCCTCTCCCCTGAACGTTTCTCTTCAAACCCATTTCCATTCTCGTATCTTCACGAGTTTCCCACTTTCGGACAATGATAACCATCTTT
>JABCRI010000389.1:0-69444 GCA_015143295.1 Tetracentron sinense | reverse complement strand
GCTATTCACTTGACCGCTTCGATACTCAGTTGACGATGCTGTGGCTCTGAACGGTCAACTTCCAATATCACTATTGCTGCAGTGGATGCTAGTTGCAGAGACTGTGACGATGAACGGCTACCTGAGGGCATGAACCCATATCTGCACTATCTGATGGGTACTATTGTGACGACTAATGACGGCCACTAGGCTATGGGAATAGCTTTTAACGATTATGAACAAGCAAGCATGATACTCGCATGACACTAGCATGAGCATGATCATGACACGCATGAATATGACGAAGATAACGACAATCATGAACATTTTACAAGCACTAGGAATGGTATTTGTCAAGGTCGAAGTTACAAGTGCCCGATTTGGCAAGAGTTTCATCGTGACTTTCGTAACTGCAAATACAAGCGATGAAGATTAATATAATTGTACTTTGCTTTCTGCGTTTCGTATGATATACCACTTGTTCTAGTTACTATATCCTGCAACCATTGCTTCCTCCTTTAGGTATCTATCTGTATGCATAGGACTGTTGGCTTAGATGCCTGTGTAGTGACCTGCCAACGCTAGTAGTGTCACATTCTCAGCTCCGTATCATTCTGTAGTGCGTGCAGCTAATGACGGCGGATGCAGCTGACTGCCATTTGTGATATCTTGCTCCGAGTCCATGGTTGGTGTAGGAGGAGTACGGCGAGAGTGGAGCCTTTTGAGGAACCCCACTAGCGACGGTTAGCCATTAGGTGCTTAGTAGACTCTGAAGCCTGAGATTGTATTACGGGGAGTGAGAAGATCGAAGAAGATATATCATCAGCATCCAATGGTGTGTTGTCTGGCTGAGGATTCCCTATCCGCGCACTTCTTCTGGTTACTTTTTGTATAACTTGGACAATATGTATCTATGTATCGAGGTTCTTGTTTAAGACTTTGTCCGCTGTGATTCTTTATATGTTATGTTTACCGCTATATGCCCTCTTGCAATAGATCCTATTAGTAGACTGCTTCTGATTGTGGTCTTATGGCAGTGTGTTGGTTGGTTGGGTCAATGCCAAGTCTGAGTCCTGATTGAGATCAAGATTAACAGTCCAAACGATATAACACAGCTAACGTCCTAGGGTGGGTTTTGGGCGTGAGGTCGCGAGACAGAATGTGGTATCCCCAGCTTAGGCTTTAGTAGTTCTCTAGGGTCCATTAGAATCTAGTTTATACCACGGCTTGAACGAGCATACTGTTTAGGCAACGAAGTTAGGAGGGAGTGAGTCGTGAACGAGTCTCGGTTGTCCAAGTTTAAGCACTAAAACAAAAAAACTGTACGCTTTTAGTCTTGAGGTCAAAAATGTCCGACTTTAACCACGTACGGGATCTAGGTACGCTAAACCTTCTAAAGTATAAGCTATAGGCTGAATTAGCATATAGATCTCATGATGACATTGATGTATGTAGTATTAGATATTATACCACTAATACAAATTGCATCTATGTGTCTGAAATGACATTGAAATAAACTGTGGTTTTATAGTGATGACTCAGATTTGGTGCTATTGTTCTCAGACTTTAGTCATTAGGCTGGGCACATCCGGGTGCGTGGACCAACACACAATAGAGCTCTTCTCTTCTTCCAGAATACTAGGACGAGCAGTGACAACGGCACCTCTCCCATTTTCTTAGGCTCATAATTAGCATGAAACACTCTGTCATCCTGCAGCTCAGGCAAATCTATTACCCATGGCACAGTCAGCGGCTACCGGTACGCTCACTCAGCCAGCGCAAAGCTCCAGTACAGTCGTACAGCTGGAGTGATGCTTCAGTAGATTGAGGCTCTCCCACATCCTTCCATGGGATGTGGACCCTGCTTGACTGGCGGAGTCCGTGGATCCTCCAGATGGAGAAGATTTTGCAGAATACCACAACTCAACGCCTACACAGTAGGATAAGGTAGTGTTAGCAGGGGGTACAATTTTCCACGCCTAAGACGGTGGAGCCCACTCATTGGATGGTTGCTCCCGCATTGATCAAGACGCGGTACTATAGACAATGCTAGTGGTCAACCTGGACCTATAGGAGGAGTATTAAGGACATCGTTCATAAGAAGTATTTCCCGTTGCTGCAGCTCGGGAAAAAGAAAGTAGAGAATTCTCAACGCTTGAGCTCAGGTTCTATTGTCGTGCCCGCATTATGAGAGCCGTTCTCGGAGCTATCACGCTTCGCGACACATATGATTGCCACCGAGGCAATGAAGGCGAGGAGGTTTGAGCAAGGGCTCAAGGATGTCATCATGGAGAAAGTGTCGGTTTTCAGGCATGCCACTTACGCCGAAGTAGTGGATAAGGCCTTATTGGTTGAGGCCAATTCCGAAGCGGTGTCTAAGAAGAGAGAGTTGGCGAGAGGCCAAGCCAGTAGTTCAGCACCTCCAGAGAGACGGGCTCGTACCGGCCCTTATCAGTATACATGGCCAGCACCACCGATGAGGCCGACTTATGCGGCCCCAGCACCACGGCAGTACGTGCCACAGGCACCTCGACCTCAGGCTCTCCCGGCCCCATGGCCAGTTGCACCTCAGGTGGCTAGATATGCTCCACCTCAGGCCCCTCCTACCCGCACACACGAGGCCTGCCCTTCATGCGGCCGACGGCACCCAGCTGGGGATTGCCTAAGAGCATCAGGTGGATGTTTTCACTGTGGTCGCCAGGGCCACGTGATCAGGGATTGCCCTACCCGGTATTTACCAGGCCAGTCTCAGGGGATTAGGCCACCAGCACGCCCAGCAGGATCATATCAGGCGTCATCTCAGACTACCCGGTCTACACCTCAGTCTCGCCAGGCGAACCAGGGGCGTGTATTTGCTTTGACAGAGGGTGATGCACTTGCATCTGATGATGTGGTGCAAGGTACGCGTTGGAGTTATTTTCTTTATTCGTGATTGTTATGTTATGCTATATTTTTGTGTACGTACTCGGCATGTTCTATATGTATATAAACCTACACGTATACGTTGTTGATGCATGGATTAACTGCGCTAGTTAAAATTTCAGGAACCCTACTAGTCAATGAGTATTTGGCTCGAGTGTTGATTGATACCGGGTCTACTCATTCGTTTGTCTCGCCGAGTTTTTCAGAAGGCTTTTCTGTGGAGCCTAGTCAGCTAAAACCGGAGTTAGCCATTTCGACTCCGCGTCCTTGGATTCCAAGACTTTGATGTTATATTGGGAATGGATTGGTTAGCAGCACATCATGGGCATGTAGCTTGCTTTGAGAAAATGGTACTCTTCAAGCCAGTAGAAGGAAAACCATTTCACTTTCGCGGGTTGAAAAGCAGATCTATTGCTCGTTTTGCGGCGTTGAGCTTAGCTAACCCCGAGGCAAAGGACTCATCGACTATTCCGGTTGTGAGTGAGTTCCTGGATGTATTTCCAGAGGAGTTGCCAGGATTGCCTCCAGACAGGGAGATTGAGTTTATGATCGAGCTTGCACCAGGCACAGCTCCTGTATTCAGAGCTCCATATAGAATGGCCCCTATGGAACTCAAGGAGTTAAAGACTCAGTTGGAGGAATTGCAAGGCCTTGGCTTCATTCGACCAAGTGTCTCACCATGGGGTGCCCCGGTGTTGTTTGTTAAGAAGAAAGATGGCTCGATGCGGATGTGTGTCGATTACAGGCAATTGAACAAAGTCACTATAAAGAATAGGTATCCCTTGCCTAGGATTGATGACTTGTTCGATCAGTTGAAGGGAGCGAGATTTTTCTCAAAGATAGATCTTCGATCGGGTTATCACCAGTTGAAGATTAAGGCGGAAGATGTTCCCAAAACTGCTTTCAGGACTCGATATGGACATTACGAGTTCTTGGTGATGCCTTTTGGACTCACGAACGCGCCGGCAGCCTTTATGGATTTAATGAACCGGGTGTTCCGGCCATATCTTGATAGGTGCGTGATTGTTTTTGTTGATGACATTCTGGTCTATTCCCAGACACGGGAAGATCACACACGTGACCTATGCCTTGCTTTAGAAACGCTAAGAGAGCACAAGCTATACGCCAAACTTAGCAAGTGTGAATTTTGGTTGGAAGAGGTGGCATTCCTAGGCCACGTTGTATCGGCGGAAGGCATTTCGGTGGATCCAAAGAAGATAGAGGCAGTCATGAATTGGGCGAGGCCCAAGAGTGTCACGGAGATACACAGTTTTCTTGGGTTGGCAGGCTACTACAGGAGATTCGTAGAGGGTTTCTCTAGCCTTGCGGCACCGCTCACTTACCTGACAAGGAAGAACGCCAAGTTTGTATGGAGCGACAAGTGTGAGATCAGTTTTACGGAACTGAAGAAGAGGCTTACCACAGCTCCTGTCCTTACGGTGCCATCCGGACCTTATGGGTACGAGGTGTATAGTGATGCCTCACACGTTGGACTTGGGTGTGTACTCATGCAGCACAAGAAAGTCATTGCCTATGCATCAAGGCAGTTGAAGGAGCATGAGAAGAACTATCCTACGCACGACTTGGAGCTTGCGGCGGTCGTGTTTGCACTTAAGATTTGGCGTCATTACCTTTATGGGGTGGAGTTCTATGTGTTCACTGATCACAAGAGTCTCAAGTATCTCTTTTCCCAAAAGGAGCTGAATCTAAGGCAAAGGCGTTGGATGGAATTTCTGAAGGACTATGATTGTACCATTCAATACCACCCGGGTAAAGCAAATGTAGTGGCTGATGCTTTGAGTAGAAGACCTCCGGGGTTATTAGCATGCATGTTAGTGCAGGAATGGAAGCTACTTGAAGACTTGGCAAATCTGGACATTAGTGTGAATGACTCTGTCCGTAGTCCTATCTTGGCAAATGTCACGGTTCGGCCATACATTATAGATTTGATCCAAGAATACCAAGCCACGGATGCTGAATTGTTGGCTTATCGGGATAAGGAGGTTGCTAAGGGTAGTGAGGACTTCTCTCTCACTAGCCGAGGTGCTATCACATTCAAGGGAAGGCTGTGTGTTCCAGCCAATGCAAATCTTCGGAGGGAGATTATGGATGAAGCCCACCGGGCAAAGTACACTGTGCATCCAGGGGGTACGAAGATGTACCGGAACCTCAAGAGTCACTTTTGGTGGCGGAATATGAAGAGGGAGGTTGCGGAATATGTAGCACGGTGCTTGGTGTGCCAACAGGTGAAAGCAGAACACATGCGGCCCGCAGGTCTATTACAGTCCCTTCCGATTCCCGAGTGGAAATGGGAGAACATATCCATGGATTTCATAGTTGGCTTGCCAAAGACGGCAAGGGGTTCAGATGCGATATGGGTAGTAGTGGATCGTTTGACGAAGTCCGCTCACTTCTTGCCTTACCGAACTACTTTCAACTCTAGTCAGTTGGCTGCTTTGTACATCAAGGAAGTGGTGAGGTTGCACGGAGTGCCTGTCAGTATTGTGTCGGATCGGGATCCAAGATTCACAACACGATTCTGGAAAAGTTTTCAGGAAGCTATGGGTTCCCGACTTGATTTCAGCACTGCTTTTCATCCACAAACGGATGGACAAACCGAGAGGGTGAACCAAGTAATAGAAGATATGCTTCGGGCTTGTATGTTGGATTTCAAAGGCAGTTGGGAAGAGCACTTGCCTTTGGTGGAGTTCGCCTACAACAATAGCTATCAGGCGAGTATCCAAATGGCTCCGTTCGAGGCTTTGTATGGGCGAAGCTGCAGGTCTCCTCTCTACTGGGATGAGGTAGGAGAAAGAAAAGTACTTGGTCCGGAGTTGATTGAGCAAACTGCTAGTATAGTCAAGATCATCCGGGATCGGTTGAAAGCCGCTCAAGATCGCCAAAAGAGCTATGCAGACACGCGCCGCAGGGACTTGGAATTTCAAGTAGGGGACCGAGTCTTTGTGAAAGTATCTCCTAGCAAAGGGATTATGAGATTCGGCAAAAGAGGCAAGCTTAGTCCTCGCTATGTTGGACCGTTTGAGATTATCACGCGGGTTGGTGAAGTTGCTTATCGAGTAGCTCTTCCACCTCACATGGCCGCGGTTCACAACGTTTTCCACGTGTCTATGCTTCGAAAGTACATTGCGGACCCTTCGCATATACTAGAATTGGAACCGTTGGAAATTCGAGAAGATCTCACGTTGGTCGAGAAGCCGATTCACATATTGGATCGGAGAGATCAAGTGCTTCGCAACAAGACAATCCCTTTGGTTCTTGTGCAATGGAAACACCATGCTCGGGAAGAAGCTACATGGGAGCGTGAAGCCGAAGTCAAAGCGAAGTACCCGGAATTGTTTGAATGAATTTTGTATAGGTTTTGTATATGTAGCTTGTAATATTGTTTGATTCTGTAATGCATGTCTCATCCAAATTTCGAGGACGAAATTTTCGTAAGGGGGGAAGGATGTAAGGCCCCGGACCTTTTCACATTTATGCATGACCCTTCGTAGCCATTTTTCCCTTAAAGTAATGCAATTAATAAATAAGGAAGAAATTGGAAATTCTGAAACGTCAGAAATGTTCGTTTTCGAAGTACGAACCCAACGCAAGTTGAATCGTCAAAATCGGACGAACGAGTCAAAAGTTATGGCCAAAACAGTTTGGACCTGCAGACCACCGATCGCTCGGTCCATGGAGCGATCGATCGGTCCAAAACCGATCGCTCGGAGGCTATCGACTGGTCAAGATTTTTGTATGGAGAAATTTTCCAGAGAGTGAAATTTTAACCGATCGCTCGGTTATGAAACCGATCGATCGGTAGGCAACCGATCGATCGGTCATTAACACCGATCGCTCGGCCCTCGCGTTTTACAGAATTTTCACTAAGGGCATTTTCGGCATTCGGGTGTTATACCCTTTCTTATATAGGATTGCCCGAGCCTTTAGGGCTCATTCTCAACCCTTAGAGTCTTTTGAGAGATAGAGAGAAAGGAGAAGGTTTTCCTAAACCTAGGGTTTCCATTTTGAAGAGAAATCAAAGGGGTTTGAGACCCTAGATCATCCTCAAGTCTATTTTCTCCAAGTCTCGGCTCAAGCTCGGGTGGAGCTCGTGTTCCAAGCTAGGGCAGCAACTCACGGTCGTTTGGAAGAGGGGTTTCTTCCTCATCCTTTCAAGGTCGGTACTTCTTACTACCCTCCTAGTTATAGCTTCTCTTTTCCTTTATTTCTTCTTGTTTTCCTTCTCATATATATGTGTTATGAGATTGGTGGTATGAATGGTGAATGGAGATGGATGTTGGCGAATGGATGCCGTGTGGATGATGTGATGAACGAATGGGAAAGGGCATTGTACTAATAATGAACATACAAGTGTGATGTGAGCATAACCCACCTAGAAAAGCATGATCTAGGTTTAAGTGAATAATGAACACACCCCATGTTTGATGAAATGCCAAGGTGAACAAAATAAATGATAAATTAAGGGAACCTACGCTTGATTGCTCTTTAAATTGTTAGGGTTCATGATAGTGTGTTTCCTACATTTCTTAAAATGCGTAGATTATTACTCACTTAAATTGCTATATGCTATGCTTTGTGAATTACCCCAAATTGCTATATTTAATTCCAAATGCAAGTATGCACACGATCTCACGAGCACGCATGAAATGACGTGATTTACCGATGTTTTGAGTATGGGACGTAGAGGTGGGGCATATCCTAAGATATGTTTCACTTCGCTTTTGACAAGGGCAAGACAATCATGCATTGCATAGGGAAAGGTCTCCCATCCCCTCGCATGACATGCATAGCATCGCATGACACGCATAGCATAGCATGGCATGACACGCATAACATAGCATCACACATTCTGCATGGATGCTAGTTGCGACGGGCTATGAACGGCAACTAGGCATTCACATTCCGCATGGATGCTAGTTGCGACGGGCTATGAACGGCAACTCGGCATTCACATTCTGCATGGATGCTAGTTGCGACGGGCTATGAACGGCAACTAGGCATACCCATCTGCATATAGGGTACTAGTTGTGACGGACTATGAACGGCAACTAGGCATGTGAACAGGTTTAAATTATGAACAAGCAAGCATGATACTCGCATGACACGCATGACATGACATGACACGCATGATATGACAAGATAAGACAACATAACAAGTTTCAAGCACGGAAATGGTATTTTCAAGTCAAGTCAAGTGCACGATGTTTTCAAGAGGTTTCATCGGCTTTCTACGAAATACAAGCATGATTATAAATTGTTTTGTTTCCTTGTATGATATAAATTGTTCATGTTCTATATATGCAACTTGCTTCCTCCTTTATGTATGCTATCTGTATGCTATGACTGTTGGTTAGTGCTTAGTACCCGCTGAGTATTCCATGCTCAGCCGTACTTCTTATGTCGGCAGGTGACGGCGGAGCAGCTGCTCCATTTGATATCTGTGCTCCGAGTCCATGGGTGGAGGAGGAGTACGTCGAGGAGCCTTTTGAGGAACCTCCAGCAGAGGGTTACCATTAGGTGGTTGTAGATTCTGAGTGGATTAGCTGTGGGTGAGATGAGAGATTATATCCATGTATTTTGGCGGGTCTGTCCGCACTTTCTTCTGGTTACTTTTTGTATAAACTTGGACCATATGTATATACTTAGAGGTTTGTTAGACTTCCGCTGTGTTTTATAGTTATGTTTCCGCTATAATGTCCTCTATTGTATATGCTCTGTGGGGTTTTGCAGGTTGGTTTGTCAAGCAAGTCATGTAAGTCATGATTGAGTCGTCCAAGATTCACTCTAACTCCTAGGGTGGGTTTTGGGTCGCGACATGGAACTCCTCTTGGTTGTTCAAAAATAACATCTCATTTAAATTCATGGAACTTCTTTTGATTCACAATTCAATTCGATCAATTCCTTATCCTTGATCAATCTATCTTAATCCAATGTGTTGTGAATAGAAATTATCTTTTGACACTTATCTTTGTGGAACTTCTCTTCGTATTAAAACATGGTGATATGTCTCTTAATCCATCTCAAATATGCATCCATATATCAAATGTGATTTTTTTTCTAAAATGCATATGTTTAGGGGGAGCTTACTTCATAGTTTTTATGAAAGACATATTGTGAGGGGGAGCTTAACCCTATTTTATTACACTGTTTTGTCATCATCAAAAAGGGGGAGATTGTTAGCCTCAGGGTTACAACCATGGGTACCCCTAATAATTTTGATAATTACATAATAATGAAATGAACTATATGGTACTAATGATCTTGTTTAAGTGCTTGAACATTTCAGAATACACAAGTTGATAGCACTCCAATCATGAAAAATGATGGAAATTACCCAAGAGGAAGTTCAACTCATTGTATACAAGATGAAGATTCAAGATAAGATCATAGTTCAAGTCGGGTCCATTGAAGATAAAAGGCAAAATCACAAGACCCAAGTCAAGCCAAGATCATCTCTCAACAATTTAAATGTATTTATTTTCTATTTTGAGAGTTTATAGGCCTTATGCAAAAAGTCCTCAAAAGAATGGTAAGTTGAAAAGCTCAAGAATCATAGATTGACCATAGGAGCCTAGGACACCTTTTGAAAATCATTCTAAGGCCCTAAATGATCATAAAATCATGATAAAAATATAGCTAATTGACCTAGGAAATCAATCCCATCACTTCGGTCTGATCCAAAACAGAATTCAGGATTTTTACTCTAAATTTGTCGACAAATTCTTTGGGTAGATTGAATTCGGCAACGAAGTCATGATAGAGTTTTTAAAATCCAATTCTGTCTCTTGAATTCGGCGATGAATCCTATAGTTAGTTTGATTTCAGCGACGAAGTCATTACAGGGTTTTTTAGAATTCAATTCTGTCTTTTGTATTCGGCGATGAATTCAAGTGGGAACTCCACTTTGTCGATGAAATCTTGTCTGAAACTGAAAAATCGTTGTAACGGCTATTTTTCAACGGATCAAAATGCATTTAATGAGCCTATAACGGCTTTATTCGATCAAATGCTATAAAAGGAGTTCATTTATGAATAAATAATAACTCTTAATCACAACAATAACTCCCATTGATCACTTATTCATTGCTATTGATTCTCACTCACTCATACACTTAGAAAATCTCCAAAATCTCTCATGAGCTCATTCAACTCCTATTTCCTTTGAGAGACTTTATTAGAGTTTGTATTTCACTCATATCTAGTTCATTTAAGGAGCTTTCATTTCGTTATTTCAATTCAAAACTCATTTATTGAGATCTTTCAAGAATCTAGGATTCTTGCACTGAAGCTGTAGCTTCAGTTCTATCAAGAGAGGGTTGTGCTTTTGAAAGGTTTTAGCTCAGCCTAAAGGAGAGCTTGTAAAGGTAATATCTCGACCTATAAGAGAGATTGTAAGGGTTTGGACTCCACCTGTAAAGGACCCTGTGCGATTAGGGAATCGTAGTGAATCCTCTAGCTAGAAGCTGAGGTGGGGAGTAGGCTGGTTTACTGAACCTCGTGAACAAATCCTGATTTTGCATTCTCCTTATCTCTTCTCCCTTTCTTTTAATATTTTTATTGTTTAGCTTACTGCATATTTAATTTTTTCCGCATATTGAACTTGTAGTCCATATATTTTAAATTTGCTATAGACCCTATTCACCCCCCTTTAAGGCTATTTCCTGGCCAACAGATTCCACCGGCCAAATCACACATCCACGATCCGTCTCGGATCGATCTAATTCACAAAGGCTTCAGAACACTCTAGACAAGTTGTTCTATCCAAAAAGGGTTGATGGTTTGATTAAAATCAACTCCTAAATAGACTCCATCAATGGGAAGGTCCAAGCAAGCTAGAATGAAGCATTGGCTTGCAAAACTAGGATGAGAGAAGGATTCTCAAAGGGGAGGAGAGACAATGAAAAAAATATTTTTTATTAACTCAAGAAATAGTGAAAAACACTCTCTATATTTCCCCAAAGATGATCTCCATGAACTAAAAGGGTTCACCCTTTATAGGGAATCAAAACTAAGTTTAGAAGTTGCTAAAACCCAGAAAAAACAAGTTAAGAATTTTTTTCCCATATCAGGGTTGACCCTGGAGGTTAGTTGGGTCGACCCAAAGGTGATTTATACTGATTTTGGGAGATTTTCCATATGTGGGTTGACTCAAACATCCTCTAGGGTCAACCCTGATATATGCGAGGTTTTGCCTCCTTTTGCCATACAAAATTTTGGCATTTTAGGGTCAACCCAAAACGCCCAGGGTCGACCCTGAGGTGAAAAAAAAAATTTTAACTTAATTGTTTGCTCTTGATCCCTTCATAAAAGTTGTACCTCTTTTCGACGCGGTCGATTTGATATATTATGGAGCAAAATCCAAGCTACGGATTGGGAGATATGCCATCCACAAGCAACCTTGGTTTTTTGCAAAATTTCAGCATTTTGAACTTTTTTTGCAGTGCTTATCTCATCACCTAGGGTCCATATGGTTAGTCTAGGACACTTACCACCTAAGACATCATATTAGGATTATTCTAAGTCAATTCCCACCTATGGTCACATGGTATCTAAGTCACTTACCATTCTATGAAGGAAATGATCAACCGAGTCTTCAACAATCTTCAACTTCACTTGTTTACGGATGCTTGACGGCAAAGACACAAAATACACACCTAGACACCTAGACTCACTTGTTTTAACACCGGAATAAGCCAACACAAAAAAACATGGACTTTACAATCTCCCCCTTTGGCAATTCCGTGGCAAAACCAAACTGAAGTACATGACTCGGCACAAACTCACCCAAACCCATCAAAATGGTGAATTAGGACATTACATGACTCCAACACTATTACATGAAACCAATTGACAAATCATCTTAAATAAAGAAACTGAAGCACCATTCAAGTAAAACCTGTCTGCTGCAACCCTACACTTAAACATGCTCATAAACGAAACACCCAATGAAGCATGTGTGGAATATGAACAATGTACTTTAAGGTGTATAAAGGCCTTAGGAACATTTTCATGGGTTATGGGTGTTGAGAATAAAAGGTGGAAAAGGTTTTAGCTGGTAAAAAGAAGGAAGTCTCTACATCCCTCAAACATGAGAGTAGTCTAGTTTTCTCACCCCTTATCAGAATTGAGTGATTCTTAAACCATTAGAACCGTATTGAAATTCTCTTTGAGGTTCATGTTTAATGTTTTTTCATTTTTTGAGTCTAAGCTAAGTCAGAAGTGAGTTTTCCGATGTTTTTCTGTTGAAATTGCAGACCAGTCCACTTGTGGGCCCATTTGGATCTCTTAAAAGTCAAAATTAGGATTTTTGTAAAATATGAAAGTTGTTCCTCTTCGAAAGAAGAATCCAACACAAGTTGAATCGTCAAAATCCAATAAACAAGTCAAAAGTTATGGTCAAAATAGTAAAGTAGAATAAAATCTATCGAAATCCGGAAAAATAGGGGTGCGATCTATCGCAAATAAGCTGCGATCAATCGCAAAATGGTGCGATCTATCGCAGATTTCTGTGATTGATCGCATTCAAGTGAGTTTTTTTGATTCCCTTCGGGTCCAAGTGTGATGGATCGCACCAAAGGTGCGATCGATCGCACTCGCACCCAGTTGGCTCTTAAAACCGAGTTTTTGGGGGGTTTTGTGGGAACTTAAACCTAGAGAGGGATTGAGAGGGAGAAAGGGAAGGAAGATTGGGGATTTTCAAGAGGGGTTTTGTGGAGATTAAGTGGAGCCAAAATCAATGTGGGTATTCCTCACCTAGCAAGGACTCCTCCATCTTCAAGTGACGTTCTTCCTCAAGCAAGGAGATTTCCAAAACAAGGGTTTCTTCAAGATCTAGCTTTGATCTCAAAGGTTAGTACACCCTCACTAGCTCACTTAGTAATAACCTAGTTTTCTTGAATTGAGAATGGTTTGAGCTTGTGTAAACCCAAATTTCTACATTACACTAACAATGCCGTAATTTATACAAGATGATTAAGTGGTGAATGGGATGTGGAATGTTGGATGTGGAGGCGATTGGATGCCATATGTTGTAATGTGTGATGTGATGGAAAATGGAGGATGGGCATTTTGCACATAACAAACACACGTGTATTGTTGATGAAATGCATGGACTAAGAACTCAAATAAATGGGTCTATGTAAGTTGTATATCAAGTGTTTGATAAAATGTCTAAATGAGAATTTAAGGAATTAAATCAAGACTATGCACGCATGATTCATATGATTTTCCTAATGAGTTAATTTGACCAAATGCCCTACACAAATTACCTATTTCCTCACATGTCTATGGAAGGATTTTAAATGCTACATGCTACCTCTTGATTTGTACATCTCATCATGATTGCCACTTTTTGCCACACATAAGCACACAAGAGGAATAGAGTGAACCAAATCAAGACAATGGTATCATGATTTAGGGTTTTCCCCAATTGGGTAGTTCTTAATTAAATATAATATATGTTCTTTCAAATGCTCTATGTGATTTTATGAAGTCCCTCATGTCTAGGAAAATAATAAGTGATGCTATTATGCTTTATTGTCTCATGTCAATATGATATCACCAAGGGTCACACACAAGTACAAGTATATGAAAAGAAAGAACCAAGAACAAGAAACGTAAATGGTAAAACAAACAAGAATGTCAAGGGTAGGGCATATCCCTAGGATATGTCATACCTGGCTCACAAGAAAATATGACAAGCAAGAATCAAGAAGCATGGAAGGATGTTAGTGTACTAAGACAGGTACGGGCACTAACATCTATTCCCCAACAAGTATGAGAGGATGCTGGTATACTAAGACCAGGCACGGGTACTAGCATCTGTCTCCAAGTAACATGACAAGCATGAAAGTATGCTAGTGTACTAAGACCAGGTACGGGCACTAGTATATGTTTCCAAGACAAGTATAAAAGGGTGTTAATGTACTAAGACCAGGTACGGACATTAACATCTGTTTCCTATAAGTATGAGAGGATACTAGTATACTAAGACCAGGTACGGGTACTAGTATCTGTCTCCAAGCAAGAATTAAGAAATATGGAAGGGTGATAATGTACTAAGACCAGGTACGGGCATTATCATCTGTTCCCAGGCAAACAAGAAAATTTACAAGCAAGTCGACAAGAAAACACACATGATACTCACAAGACAAGAACCAGATAAGAACCTAGTATGTCCGTCCATTTCATAGTTCGGTTGCTAGCCAACGAGAATAACCTCATAAGACATGTACAAGAATCACAAGGAAGGTAAGAAAGGTTTTAGTCAAAGCATGAACCCTAAGTATGAGTTTAAATATGATGCTCAAGATTATATTTTGTTATTTGTTATTGCTTCCGTACTCTGATTTTGAAATGTGATGATGTATGTTATTTTATTGTTATTACTGTATTACTATTGTTAGCTAGTAACTTGTACTCGCTGAGTATTCCATGCTCAGCCATACTTTTATGTCGGCAGGTACATTATGCGATATGTGGACTCTTGTCCCTTGGATCGAGGTAGCTCAGGGTGAGCTAGAAGTTATGCGGATGCTTACCTAGATATTAGGAGGCTTGGCATATGGCCAATGGTTGGGATGAGTGAGAGATAGACATGTATTTGGGTTCTTATGATCGGGGATGTTGTCCCACTTAAGTTGGGACTCAAGTTGAAGAGTTCATGTACATGTTTTAATTTCTATTCAATTATTGTAATCAATTTTACTAAGAATATAGTTAAGTCATTAAAGAAATTTTTAGTTCACTACTTGGCATGCCTTGTATATCCTTTGCAGGTTAATTTTAAGTATAAGTCTCGTCGCCAAAGTATCCTAACTCTTAGGGGATATTTTGGGGCGTTACAGCCAAAGGTATTTATGATGCCAAGATCACAAAGAATAGATCAATTTAAAACATGTGAATTATCAAGGCAATCATAGTAAAACCAAGCAAATGCAAACAATGAGGGGACTAAAGAGTGGGGAACAAAATTCAATACAAAGAATAAATACCCTCTCAACTACTCAAGCACAAACTCCCCCTCAACAACTCAACTTGATCTTCTCCCCTTAAGATCATGGACACCACCAAAAATAGGGAACCTATGCTAGAAAGGCCCATGGCAAACAAAAAGAAACATTTTTTTTTTAATAAAAGCCACTCAAAGGGAGTGGGGGGTTTGGTAGACCCCTACCTGTTTATTAGATAGGAAAAAATATGGGGGGGACATAAAACCTTACCCCTACAAGGACAAAAATGGGGAGACATAAAACCTTACCCCTGACAAGACTCAAAGAAATCAGGGGGGACATAAAACCTTACCCCTAAAAGCCATACAAAAGAACAAAAACAAAACAAAAAGGACCTCAAGATAATCTTATATTGCCAATACCCACTGTAGAGCCCCGAACTTTTGACATTTATGCATGACACTTTCGTTTCCATTTTTGCCTTTAAAGAGAATTAATTAATGAATAAGGAAGAAATTGGAAATTCCGAAACGCAAGAAATGTTCGTTAGTACAAACCCAACGCAAGTTGAATCGTCAAAATCGGACGAACGAGTCAAAAGATATGGCCAAAACAGTCTGGACCTGCAGGCAACCGATCGCTCGGTCCATGGAGCGATCGATCGGTCCAAAACCGATCGCTCGGAGGCTATCGACTGGTCAAGATTTTTGTATGGGGAAATTTTCCAGAGAGTGAAATTTTAACCGATCGCTCGGTTATGAAACCGATCGATCGGTAGACAACCGATCGATCGGTCATTAACACCGATCGCTCGGTACTCGTGTTTTTGCAGAAAATTTAGTAAGGGTGTTTTAGTCTTTTGGGTGGTTTACTCTTACCTTAAGAGTCTTGCCCGAGCCTTTAGGGCTTATTTACAATACTTAGAGGATTGAGAGCTAAGGAGAGGAGAAGAAGGCGATCCCTAACCTAGGGTTTGATTTTTGAGGAGAAATCAAAGGGTTGTGAACCCACACTCACCTCAAGCCCGATTTCTTCAAGATTTCAGTTCAAGCATTCGTGGAGCTCGTGTTCCAAGCTAGGGCAGCAACTTACGAGCATTTTGGAAGGGGATTCCTTCCCTCTTTTGTCAAGGTCGGTACTTCTTACTACCCTCCTAGTTATAGCTTCCCTTTTTCCTTTGTTCCTCCTTGTTTTCCTTCACATATATATGTGTTATGAGATTGGTGGTATGAATGGTGAATGGAGATGGATGTTGGCGAATGGATGCCGTGTGGATGATGTGATGAACGAATGGGAAAGGGCATTATACTAATAATGAACATACAAGTGTGATGTGAGCATAACCCACCTAGAAAAGCATGACCTAGGTTTAAGTAAATAAAGAACACACCCCATGTTTGATGAAATGCCAAGGTGAACAAAATAAATGATGAATTAAGGGAACCCACGCTTGATTGCTCTTGAAATTTGTTAGGGTTCATGATAGTGTGGTTCTTACATTTCTTAAAATGCGTAGATTATTACTCACTTAAATTGTTATATGCTATGCTTTGTGAATTACCCCAAATTGCCATATTTAATTCCAAATGCAAGTATGCACACGATCTCACGAGCACGCATGAAATGATGTGATTTACCGATGTTTTAAGTATGGGAAGTAGAGGTGGGGCATATCCTAAGATATGTTTCACTTCGATTTTGACAAGGGCAAGACAATCATGCATTGCATAGGGAAAGGTCTCCCATTCCCTCGCATGACATGCATAGCATCGCATGACACGCATAGCATAGCATGGCATGACACGCATAGCATAGCATGGCATGACACGCATAGCATAGCATCACATGACACACATGGATGCTAGTTGCGACGGGCTATGAACGGCAACTAGGCATTCACATTCCGCATGGATGCTAGTTGCGACGGGCTATGAACGGCAACTAGGCATCCACATTCCTCATGGATGCTAGTTGCGACGGGCTATGAACGGCAACTAGGCATACCCATCTGCATATAGGGTACTAGTTGCGACGGACTATGAACGGAAACTAGGCATGTGAACATGTTTAAATTATGAAAATGCAAGCATGACAAGCATGACACGGTTAACAAGTTCCCAATCACGCAAGGGGTATTTCAAGTCAAGTCAAGTGCACGATGTTTTCAAGGGTTTTATCAGTCTTTCTGAATGCAAGCACGAATACAAATTGCTTTACTTCCTTGTTTGATATAAATTGTTCATGTTCTATATATGCAACTTGCTTCCTACTTTATGTATGCTATCTGTATACTATGACTGTTGGTTAGTATTTAGTACCCGCTGAGTATTCCATGCTCAGCCGTACTTCTTATGTCGGCAGGTTCTGAGGGAGCTGCTGCTCCATTTGATGTTTGTGCTCCTGGTCCATGGGTGGAGGAGGAGTACGTCGAGGAACCTTTGGAGGAACCTCCCGTAGAGGGTAATCAGTAGGTGGTGTTAGATTCCGAGTGGATTAGCTGTGGGTGAGCATGAGTGATTATATCCATGTATTTTGGCGGGCATGTCCGCACTTTCTTTGTTTTGTTTTCTTTTGTATTAACTTGGACCATGTGTATATACTTAGAGGTTTGTTAGACTTCCGCTGTGTTTTATAGTTATGCTTCCGCTGTTATCCTCTATTGTATATGTTCTGTGAGTTTTGCAGGTTGGTTCGTCAAGCAAGTCATGTAAGTCATGATTAAGTCGTCCAAGATTCACTCTAACTCCTAGGGTGGGTTTTGGGTCGCGACACCCACTTTATCCAGAAAAATAAGGGGCCTAAGGCGAGGAGGGCCATCCTGGATAGACTGAATCAACCCCGAGCTCTGAGTATCACAACCATAATTAGCTAAAAAGTCAGCAACCTGGTTTGCTTCTCTAAAGATATGAGTAAAAGATGAGCAAATTTGATTGATTTTTCTAATTTTTTGGTTCTAGTACCAAACTATCCAAGGATGGTGGCAATTACCATTCCAAGCTTCCACAAGAGTTTTAGAGTCAGATTCTATCTTAATCTGATTATAACCCATAGAATGACAAAGCAAGATACCATCCAAGAGAGCTCTAGATCCAGCAACATAACTTGTGCAATGATCATAAAAAGAGAAGAAACAAGCTATCATATCACCTTGATGATTGCGAATGATACCTCCTCCGCTAGCTAACCCAGGATTACCTCTAGAAGCTCTATCCACGTTTAGCTTTATTATCCCTTGAAGAGACCGAATCTATTTAATAATAGATATAGAATTTCTGACTAGAAATTGAGGAGGTTCATTGTTGAAAAGAGAGAGATCTAATCTTTGTTTAGAAGGTAATTTACCCAACTCCATAATCCAAACTTTTATTCTGGCAATTATAATGGCTAGAGGCTTGCGAACATTCTTGAATCTTCTCGAGCATCTCTCCCAAATTTCCCATATGATAATCAGAGGGAGCATATTAAAAAGAACATTATGATTCCGTTCATAAGCTCTGAACCATCGTTTAAGAAGGCATTGAAATGAATCATTGGGTTGCAAAACAATGGAACATCTTCTAGCAAAAAAATTCCAAATGTTAGTCGCAATATCGCTTCGAAAAAGAAGGTGGGACATTGATTCAATATTTCCAGAGTTACAACAAGAACAACAACTAGCAAAAGGAATTCCTGTAGATTGAATCATTGTATCAGTCAGAATAGCACCATACATTACCTTCCAACCAAAAATTTGAATTTTTGGTTCCTGTAGATTGAATCATGTGCCACACAAACATCCATAAAAAGCATTCCAAGCAGTAGTAATTTCAGATTACAGATCCAATGAAGAACATGATTAGTTAGTCCGATTGAGGATAAACATCTAACTAAATCTCATGGAATGCTAAATTATAGCCAATTCACTTAGACACATTTAGTGAATAGTTCCAAAGTGAAGCATTGTGTGTAGTGGTGGTCTGACAAGATACTAGATTAATTTTTCTTTCATTTTCCAGGGATATGACATTAACCACTAAGGGCACTCCTAGAGATATACATCATAGAAGTCAAACCTAGTTAGATCTAGATATGCTGATTTTTACATTTTAGTGCTCCTGTATCCATTTGATTTGACTCATTATTTTACTTTTATTTTTGGTCAAATACCTCCAAGCTTTGTAAGATTTTTTTTTTGATGTTCTTTATCTGAATATATCTTTTCATGCAATGATGGATTTCACACTATCCGGGTAGGTAGTCTTGGCTATTGGCAATAGGGGCATTCACTCTAGTGACCCAGATAGATACCTACTGTCCACCTAGGTAGCCCTTTCGTATTGTTTGCATCCAATAGTGACTTTCACACAATCCCAATAGGTAACCCTTTTCATTACAATAATTTTTTACTCATGGAGGATATACAAAATGGGGATGACTAACAAATATGGTCATTCTAGATTTGTCATCCAAGGTCACACTATTGGGATAAGTCAAACACCTACAGATTGAAAAATAGACCTCTCAAAAGAATCAGTCAGAGTGCATGTGAAATTTGTGAAGCATACACACATGAATAAGTCTCTATGTCATGACCCAAAACCCACCCTAGGAGTTAGAGTGAATCTCGGACGACTTATCATGACTCACATGACTTGCTTAACAAACCAACCTGGAAAACATCTGGAGCATACACAATAGAGGACCATAATAGCGGAAACATAACTACAAAGCACAGCGGAAGTCTAGACAAAACTTCTATGTGTATATATACATGATCCAAGTTTTATACAAAAAGGGAATAAAAGAAGGTGCGGACAGGCCCACCAAAATACATCAATCTAATCTCTTAGCTTATTCACTCAAAATCTACCACCTAATAGTAGCCCTCAACCGGAGGTTCCTCCACAGGTTCCTCGACGTACTCCTCTTCTACCAATGGGCCAGGAACACAGATATCAAAAGGAGCAACCGCTCCACTATTACCTGCCGACATGAGAAGTATGGCTGAGCATGGAATATTCAGCGGGTACCAAATACTAACCACCAACCATAGCATAACAATAGCAATATATAAAACATGAAGCAATTCATATGATAACAGGAAAGTAAAGCAATTTATAGTCATGATTGCATCACATAAAGTCGAAAAAACTCTTGAAATCATCGTGCACTTGACTTGACTTAAAATACTCATTTTTTGCTTGATCTTGTCGAGTGTGTCATGTCATGCGTGTCATGCTTGCGTGGAAATTAACCTTGCCCATGTAACTTGTGAGATGCGCTCGTGAGATGCACTTGAGAGGGAAGGGAGACCCTTCTTCCATAAGATCCACTTGAGAGGGAAGGGAGACCCTTCTTTAATGAAATGCACTTAAGAGGGAAGGGAGACCCTTCTTTAGTGAGAAGTACTTGTGAGTGAGGGGAGACCCCTCATGGAAGGGAGGGAAGTGTAAACTCCCTCCTATGCGGTGCTTATTCTTGTCCTCTTGTCAAAAGTGAGGTAAAACATATCGTAAGATATGTCCCACCTCTAACATCCTTCCTCTTCAAAATCATTGGTAAATCATGTCATGCATGCCGTGCTCGTGGAATCGTGTGCATACTTTCATTTGAAATTAAATATGACATTTGAGGATTTCAACAATACATAGCCTATCAATGATTTGAGCAATTAATCATTCAAGCCATTTATGACAAACAAGCAATCACACTATTATAAGCCCTAGAAATTTCATAAGCATTTAACCATGCATTTCTTGGTTTACAACTCGTTTTCTTCACCTTGGCATTTCATCAAACACATGGTGTGTACATTATTCGTTAAAGCCCACATCATATTTTTATAGGTGGGTTTACATTCACAACATACACGTATGTTTATTATTGGTACAATGCCCTTCCCATTCCATTCATCACATCATCCATCGCCTAATAACCCTTCTCACACCACATCCATTCATCTCTCATTAGGTTCATACATTAGGCAGAATAAAGAAAAAGGAAAGAGGAGGGTATGAACTAGGAGGGTAGCATAAGGTACCGACCTTGAAGAAGCGAGGAAAACCCTCCAACACGTGCGTGGAGTCGCTGCCCTAGCTTGGAGAATGTGCTCTTCACGAGCTTGAGCTGAGTACTTGAAGAAATTCGAGCTTGAGGATGATCTTGGGTCTTTAAACCCTTTGATATCCCTCTTGAGGATGCCCTAGGTTTAGAATCCCCTTTCTTCTCTCTCCTATCTCGAAAATACTCTAAGTGTGTTGAGTGAGGCCCTCAATGTAGAACCCCGGATCTTGATGGCCATGTACGACGAATGATATCATATACTAAAGCATGTAAGAATGTATTTATGGTGTATGGGTGTTTGGAATGAAATAGGCAAGAGTATAGAATACTCTTGAATATTGACAAGGGTTATGCCTTGGCATACCCTCAACTCTAAATAGCCCTATCATTCACACCGCTCGTCGGAAACAAGCGATTCTTAGATTTCTGGAAAGGTAATTGAACCCTCTTCGGGGTTCATGTTGATCACTTGTCTTGGTTTTGAGTTGGTGTTAGGTCAAAAGACCGATTTCTGAAGTCGGGTCGGTTTAAAATCTGGATTGACGAAACCCAATTTCGGATCAGTCAGGTTTAGGGGCAAAATGGTCCAAGAAAAAGGAAGAATTGGAAGTTGTGAAAAAAATTAAAGTTGTTCTCCTTCGAAAGATGAATCCAACGCAAGTTGAATCGTCAAAATTGGACAAGCGAGTCAAACGTTATGGCCGAGATACGAAAACGCAAAAATGCTGAAGCTTTCTGCAAAAGTTGAGATCGCTCATAGGGACCCTACGAACGATCGTAGCGGAGCTACGAACGATCGTAGAGTTGCTACGATCGATCGTAGAGTTGCTACGATCGATCGTAAAGCCCCAGAAATGCTGGAAACTCTCGGGTGAAACTACGATTGATCGTAGGAAGCTACGATCGATCGTAGAAGGCTACGATCAATCGTAAATCGCTACGAACGATCGTAGATACGCGATTTTATTTTCTTGGATGTGATTTTTTAGGGGTTTTTCACCCCTTACACTATAAATAGAAGACTTTAAGAGGGTTTTTGGGTTACCCTAAACCAAGGAGAGTTCATAGAAAGAGAAGGAAAGGATCTTGAGCATTCCAAAGAGGGTTTTGCTTGAAACCAAGAAGAGCTTCAATCAAGGGTTTTAGAACCCTAGAACCGTTCTAAAAGGCTTGGATTCTCCAAATCCAACCTTAAGCTCGTGTGGAGTACCTCTTCCAAGCTAGGGCAGCGTTTCTACATCATCCTCAAGGATTTTTCTTTCCCTTTTCAAGGTTAGTACACTCTTCCTAGTTACTTTGGTAATAACCTAGGATTTTTCTAAGTAAATATGTGTTGGATCTTCCCCATTGCTCCCTTGTGTTGGTATATGCTAAATCCCTAAAACATAAACAAGATAATACAAACAAATGGTGGAATGTATGAATGGATGAGGAGTGGGGACGATTGGATGCCATGTTGTGATGTGTTGAATGATGGGAAAAATGGTGGAAGGGCATATTACGCATAATGAACACACCCTAAGTGTTTGATGAAATGTTCGAATGAGAAAATATGAAATAACTAAAGGTAAAAAGGTTGAATACCACATGTTTGATAGAATGCATGAATAAACTAAGATTTGAAAGCAAGAGTCACAAAAATGTTCCCCATTTGGCAAGTTGTATGCATGTGTTTATTTCGCTTCTTAAATTCTCATGTGAGTTGGGAATTGTTAAAATGCTATATGTCATCATGATTTCAAGATTGCTATGCACGAGCACATAAGAAAGGAAATGGTATTGTCAAGGAGGTTAGTAGCCCAGGATTATGCGGGTGCTAGCCTCTGGCTCATAAGAAACGTATTGCATTGTCAAGGGAGTTGGTAGCCCAGGGATCATGCGGGTACTAACCCCTGGCTCATAAGAAAGGACTCGGAAATGTTGCACTGTCAAGGAGGTTGGTAGCCCCGGTTAAGGGTGCTAACCTCTGGCTCATAAGAAAGGAAATGGTATTGTCAAGGAGGTTAGTAGCCCAGGATTATGCCGGTGCTAGCCTCTGGCTTATAAGAAATGTATTGCATTGTCAGGGGGGTTGGTAGTCCAGGGATCATGCGGGTACTAACCCCTGGCTCATAAGAAAGGACTCGGAAATGTTGCACTGTCAAGGAGGTTGGTAGCCCCGGTTAAGGGTGCTAACCTCTGGCTCATAAGAAAGGAAATGGTATTGTCAAGGAGGTTAGTAGCCCAGGATTATGCGGGTGCTAGCCTCTGGCTCATAAGAAACGTATTGCATTGTCAAGGGGGTTGGTAGCCCAGGGATCATGCGGGTACTAACCCCTGGCTCATAAGAAAGGACTCGGAAATGTTGCACTGTCAAGGAGGTTGGTAGCCCCGGTTAAGGGTGCTAACCTCTGGCTCATAAGAAAGGTATTGTACTGTCAAGGGGGTTGGTAGCCTCGGGATGTGCGGGTGCTAACCTCTGGCTCATAAGTAAGGTATCGTACTGTCAAGGAGGCTGGTAGCCCAGGGATGTGAGGGTGCTAGCCTCTGGCTCATAAGAAGTGTATTGTACTGTCAAGGGGGTTGGTAGCCCAGGGATGTGCGGGTGCTAACCCCTGGCTCATAAGAAAGGTATTGTACTGTCAAGGAGGTTGGTAGCCCAGGGATATGCGGGTGCTAACCTCTGGCTCATAAGAAATATTGAAAGGACAACTCAAAGAGGAATTGTATGATGCATAGACATGTTTTAGTTTCATAATAATTATGACTTGATAAAATGTTTATGTATGAGGTTGCTAGAAATGATTATGAACTATACTCCTCTTATTACTTGTATATGATGTTGTTTGTTATTACCATTGTTAGTTAGGGGCTTGTACTCGCTGAGTATTCCATGCTCAGCCGTACTTTCATGTCGGCAGGTACCCGAGTCCCTCTCGACATTTGTGATCCGGGTCCTTGGATAGAGGAGGACTATGGCGAGGAGGAACCTTATGAGGATCTAGTAGTCGAGCCTCATGCGGAGGCGAGAGACTTAGACCATTGGCCCCACGGGGGTGACTATTGAGCGAGACAGAGTTGTATTTTG
The DNA here is from genome assembly GCA_015143295.1 of Tetracentron sinense. Taxonomy (NCBI): domain Eukaryota; kingdom Viridiplantae; phylum Streptophyta; class Magnoliopsida; order Trochodendrales; family Trochodendraceae; genus Tetracentron; species Tetracentron sinense. The sequence continues at coordinate 45,462 of JABCRI010000389.1, read as the reverse complement.
TCTTTTGTATTTTGTTAGGTGGGCCTGTCCACCTTAGGCTTAGACGTGTTGTACATATGTTAAACTTGGAATACTGTTTTAGAACTTTAGAAGAAAAAAAAAAGAGTCGGTTGTGCTTCCGCATTTTATGTTTAGCTTCCGCGCTCTGATTTTCATTGTATTAGTATTATATTTTGCTTTGTTCATTACAGGATAGTTTGGCAGGTTTGTATAGTCCACCTAAAGTATCCCTAAACTCCTAGGGGGTATTTTGGGGTGTGACAGAGGTGGTATCAGAGCCTAGGCGTTAGAGTCCATAGGGTCACTAGAACTGATACTATGATTGAACAAGGTCTTAGGCCACTAAGAGGAGTCGTATTCCAAGTATAGACTAATAACTTAGTCTTAGTCTATAACCGGTTGGAAAGCCAAACCGCACTTAGTAACCTACGCTAGAACACGAACGTATGCTTGTTGTTGCTGTGTATACCTTGAATGAATTGTCATATGCTCAATAAATGATAGGGATGCTAAAATTGTTATTAAATATTGTGCAATTATTGAATTGTTGCTAAACACGTATCCAAGTTAGACTCATGTGGTACTGTCGTTCTCAGGATCACATCATGAGACGCGGTGCTTGGGGTCGCGGATACAATACGAGGGGAAATGGAAGTGATGCCCCTTCCGGTGACGAGCAACCCGATTTTGCCCAAGCTTTTGCATCTATAGCCGAGACTTTGGCTATGTTAGCAGCAAGGCCGGTTCCTGTTACTCCTTCTACACCTCCGCCACCTCCGGCACACCATGCTTCAGGATTGGAGGCATTTAGGAGATTGAATTCATGACTCTTGAACAATGAGAGTTGAGTGTGGCCGATTATGAGGCTACCTTCGTGGAGTTATCGAGATTCGCACCTCACCTAATTGCATCAGAGCATATGCGAGTCAGGAAATTTGAGCGGGGATTGAAACCCTCCATTAGAGACAGGGTCTCGATGTTCCAGGTGGCTACTTGGGGAGAGGTTGTGATCAAGACGAAGCTTGCCGAGAAGAATTCGGAAGAATTCTTCAAGAGAAGGGATATGACTCGAGGCCAGTCGAGTAGATCGGGGTATCATCAGTTAAAGATCAAGGGGGCAGATGTTCCGAAGTCGGCTTTCAGGACTCGGTATGGGCACTACGAGTTCCTTGTCATGCCTTTTGGACTGACGAATGCACCGGCGGCGTTCATGGATTTGATGAACCGGGTGTTCCGATCGTACTTGGATCGATGTGTGATTGTGTTCATAGATGACATTTTGGTGTATTCCCAGACACGGGAAGATCACGCACGAGACCTTCGTCTTGCTCTGGAGATATTGAGAGAGCATAGGCTATACGCTAAGTTAAGCAAGTGTGAATTTTGGTTGGAGAAGGTGGCGTTCCTAGGCCACGTAGTGTCGGCCGAGGGTATTTCTGTTGACCCGGCAAAGATAGAGGCAGTTATGATATGGGAGAGACCCAAGAACGTCATGGAGATACGTAGTTTTCTCGGGTTGGCAGGCTATTATCGGAGATTCGTGGAGGGATTCTCCAGTTTGGCTGCATCTCTCACTTACCTGATGAGAAAGAATGCTAAGTTCAGTTAGAAAGACTGATGTGATATGGGTTGTTGTTGACAGACTCACGAAGTCCGCCCATTTCTTACCGAACCGGACTACATTCAACTTGAATCAATTAGCTGCCTTGTACATGAAAGAGATAGTCCGATTGCATGGAGTACCAGTGAGCATTGTCTCAGACCGGGATCCAAGATTCACATCCAGGTTTTGGAAAAGTTTTCAGGATGCCATGGGTTCCCGACTAGACTTTAGCACCGCCTTTCATCCTCAGACAGATGGACAGACCGAGAGGGTGAACCAGGTTATAGAGGACATGCTCCGAGCTTGCATGTTGGACTTCAAAGGCAGTTGGGAGGATCACTTGCCATTGGTGGAATTCGCCTACAATAACAGCTATCAGGCGAGCATCCAAATGGCTCCTTTTGAGGCCTTGTATGGTCGAAGTTGTAGATCTCCCCTATACTGGGATGAGTTGGAGAGAGAAAGATATTGGGCCCGAAATTGATTGAACAAACCGCGAATAAAGTCAAGATCATTAGAGAGAGATTAAAGAAGGCTCAGGACAGGCAAAAGAGCTATGCCGACACCCATAGACGAGATCTTGAGTTCCGTATTGGCGATATGGTATTTGTGAAGGTTTCACCGACAAAGGGTGTTATGAGGTTTGGCAAAAGAGGAAAGCTCAGCCCGAGGTATGTTGGTCCATTTGAAATTATCACCCGAATTGGTGAAGTTGCATACCGGGTTGCCCTACCCACTCACATGGCGGCGGTTCACAACGTATTCCATGTATCTATGCTTCGGAAATATATTCCGGATCCTTCTCATGTGATCGACCTTGATACACTAGAAGTCCGAGAGGATCTCACTTTGGTGGAAGAGCCGGTTCAAATTTTGGACCGTAGGGATCAAGTCTTGCGCAATAAGGTCATCCCCTTGGTTCTTGTTCGATGGCAACACCATTCACGAGAAGAAGCTACATGGGAGCGTGAAGCGGAAGTGAGGGAAAAATATCCTAATTTGTTTGAGTGATGTTTATGTAATTTTGTTCTTTATAATCTCTATGTATCGTTCCAATTTCGAGGATGAAATTTCTGTAAGGGGGGGAGGATGTAGAACCCCGGATCTTGATGGCCATGTACGACGAATGATATCATATACTAAAGCATGTAAGAATGTATTTATGGTGTATGGGTGTTTGGAATGAAATAAGCAAGAGTATAGAATACTCCTGAGTATTGACAAGGGTTATGCCTTGGCATACCCTCGACTCTAAATAGCCCTAGCGTTCACACCGCTCGTCGGAATCAAGCGATTCTTAGATTTTTGGAAAGGTAATTGAACCCTCTTCGGGGTTCATGTTGATCACGTGTCTTGGTTTTGAGTTAGTGTTAGGTCAAAAGACCGATTTCTGAAGTCGGGTCGGTTTAAAATCTGGATTGATGAAACCCAATTTCGGATCAGTCAGGTTTAGGGGCAAAATGGTCCAAGAAAAAGGAAGAATTGGAAGTTGTAAAAAACATGAAAGTTGTTCTCCCTTGAAAGAGAATCCAACGCAAGTTGAATCGTCAAAATCGGACAAGCGAGTCAAAGGTTATGGCTGAGATACGGAAATGAAAAAATGCTGAAGCTTTCTGCAAAAGTTGCGATCGCTCGTAGAGACCCTACGAACGATCGTAGCGGAGCTACGAACGATCGTAGAGTTGCTACGATCGATCATAAAGCCCCAGAAATGCTGGAAACTCTCAGGTGAAACTACGATTGATCGTAGGAAGCTACGATCGATCGTAGAAGGCTACGATCAATCGTAAATCGCTACGAACGATCGTAGATACGCGATTTTACTTTCTTGGATGCGATTTTTTAGGGGTTTTTCACCCCTTACAATATAAATAGAAGACTTTAGGAGGGTTTTTGGGTTACCCTAAACCAAGGAGAGTTCCTAGAAAGAGAAGGAAAAGATCTTGAGCATTCCAAAGAGGGTTTTGCTTGAAACCAAGAAGAGCATCAATCAAGGGTTTTAGAACCCTAGAACCGTTCTAAAAGGCTTGGATTCTCCAAATCCAATCTCAAGCTCGTGTGGAGTACCTCTTCCAAGCTAGGGCAGCGTTTCTACATCATCCTCAAGGATTTTTCTTTCACTTTCAAGGTTAGTACACTCTTCCTAGTTACTTTGGTAATAACCTAGGATTTTTCTAAGTAAATATGTGTTGGATCTTCCCCATTGCTCCCTTGTGTTGGTATATGCTAAATCCTTAAAACATAAACAAGATAATACAAACAAATGGTGGAATGTATGAATGGATGAGGAGTGGAGGCGATTGGATGCCATGTTGTGATGTGTTGAATGATGGGAAAAATGGTGGAAGGGCATATTACGCATAATGAACACACCCCAAGTGTTTGATGAAATGTTCGAATGAGAAAATATGAATTAACTAAAGGTAAAAAGGTTGAATACCACATGTTTGATAGAATGCATGAATAAACTAAGATTTGAAAGCATGAGTCACATAAATGTTCCCCATTTGGTAAGTTGTATGCATGTGTTTATTTCGCTTCTTAAATTCTCATGTGAGTTGGGAATTGTTAAAATGCTATATGTCATCATGATTTCACGATTGCTATGCACGAGCACATAAGAAAGGAAATGAGGTTAGTAGCCCAGGATTATGCGGGTGCTAGCTTCTGGCTCATAAGAAACGTATTGCATTGTCAAGGGGGTTGGTAGCTTAGGGATCATGCGGGTACTAACCCCTGGCTCATAAGAAAGGACTCGGAAATGTTGCACTGTCAAGGAGGTTGGTAGCCCAGGTTAAGGGTGCTAACCTCTGGCTCATAAGAAAGGAAATGGTATTGTCAAGGAGGTTAGTAGCCCAGGATTATGCGGGTGCTAGCCTCTGGCTCATAAGAAACGTATTGCATTGTCAAGGGGGTTGGTAGCCCAGGGATCATGCGGGTACTAACCCCTGGCTCATAAGAAAGGACTCGGAAATGTTGCACTGTCAAGGAGGTTGGTAGCCCCGGTTAAGGGTGCTAACCTCTGGCTCATAAGAAAGGAAATGGTATTGTCAAGGAGGTTAGTAGCCCAGGATTATGCGGGTGCTAGCCTCTGGCTCATAAGAAACGTATTGCATTGTCAAGGGGGTTGGTAGCCCAGGGATCATGCGGGTACTAACCCCTGGCTCATAAGAAAGGACTCGAAAATGTTGCACTGTTAAGGAGGTTGGTAGCCCCAGTTAAGGGTGCTAACCTCTGGCTCATAAGAAAGGTATTGTACTGTCAAGGGGGTTGGTAGCCCAGGGATATGCGGGTGCTAATCTCTGGCTCATAAGTAAGGTATCGTACTGTCAAGGAGGCTGGTAGCCCAGGGATGTGAGGGTGCTAGCCTCTGGCTCATAAGAAGTGTATTGTACTGTCAAGGGCGTTGGTAGCCCAGGGATGTGCGGGTGCTAACCCCTGGCTCATAAGAAAGGTATTGTACTGTCAAGGAGGTTGGTAGCCCAGGGATATGCGGGTGCTAACCTCTGGCTCATAAGAAATATTGAAAGGACAACTCAAAGAGGAATTGTATGATGCATAGACATGTTTTAGTTTCATAATAATTATGACTTGATAAAATGTTTATGTATGAGGTTGCTAGAAATGATTATGAACTATACTCCTCCCATTACTTGTATATGATGTTGTTCGTTGTTACCATTGTTAGTTAAGGGCTTGTACTCGCTGAGTATTCCATGCTCAGCCGTACTTTCATGTCGGCAGGTACCCGAGTCCCTCTCGACATTTGTGATCCGGGTCCTTGGATTGAGGAGGACTATGGCGAGGAGGAACCTTATGAGGATCTAGTAGTCGAGCCTCATGCGGAGGCGAGAGACTTAGACCATTGGCCCCACGGGGGTGACTATTGAGCGAGACAGAGTTGTATTTTGTCTTTTGTATTTTGTTAGGTGGGCTTGTCCACCTTAGGCTTAGACGTGTTGTACATATGTTAAACTTGGAATACTGTTTTGGAACTTTAGAAGAAAAAAGAAAGAGTCGGTTGCGCTTCCGCATTTTATGTTTAGCTTCCGCGCTCTGATTTTCATTGTATTAGTATTATATTTTGCCTTGTTCATTACAGGATGGTTTGGCAGGTTTGTATAGTCCACCTAAAGTATCCCTAAACTCCTAGGGGGTATTTTGGGGCGTGACACTCAAGGCTCAGGCAAGCCTTTGAGGCAAGGATGAAAAGCCCAAAAGATGAAAAAGCCTTACTGAAATTTCTGTAAAACGTGATATAACGATCGATCGGTGGTTGATACCGCGCGAGCAATTGGTGTTCTTGACCGAGCTCTCGGTCAAAAACACCCTCTCTGGAAAATTTCCCCATACAAAAAAGTTAATCAGTCGATAGCTACCAATCGACCGGATTTGGACCGATCGATCGCTGAAAGGACTGAGCGATTGGTGCTCTGGAAACTTTGGAATTGAGTCTATTTTCCATCCAATCCACTACTTGGACTTATTCTACTTCTATTCTAACATCTTCTAAACTTGACTAGGATACTTTCTAGGCTGATAGACATCTATTTAATTAATTAAGTATTCTTGAAACTATCTTCAAAAGTTTCCAATTTTCATTTCATGAATTAAGAGATTACAAGCCAACAAGCCTTAACACATATACCAAGGCATATACAAAAGTTTCAGGGTTCTACATCCTCCCCTCCTTATAAAAATTTCATCCACGAAATTTGGATGGGGCATGCATTAAAAAACTCAAAACAAAATTACAAGGTGCATACAAGAGCCTATTCAAACAACTCGGGGTACTTTGATTTGACTTCACCCTCTCGCTCCCACGTAGCCTCTTCCCGGGCATGATGTTGCCATTGCACGAGAACCAATGGAATAGTTTTGTTGCGAAGGACTTGATCTCTCCGATCCATTATGTGAACCGGCTTTTCAATCAACGTGAGGTCCTCTTGAATTTCTAACGGCTCCAAGTCTATGACATGTGAAGGGTCCGCAATGTACTTCCGAAGCATAGACACGTGGAAAACGTTGTGAACTGCGGCCATGTGAGGTGGAAGAGCTACACTGTAAGGAACTGAAAGTATGCCTCTTTAAATTTTAGAAACATAGTTCTTGGGGGGCATACATCGAATCCCAAGATCTGACTAAGAAACTAATTGATTTTATTCAATGAAGGTAGGAATAACATTCACCTTTGCAACTTTGAAATTGTTAAGTCAAATCCACATTAGAATAGTACTCGCAAAACTTCACAAATGTCAAGTCTCCTGTCGATTTACACGAACCTTCTTTTTCCTTTAAAGCTTTCTCTAATGGAAGCTAATGGCCCTTCCAAATTCCATGCTCTTTTATCTTTTCTTCTTTTCTTTGATCCAAGAACCTTTCTTGATCAAACAAGATCCAATCTTGATCTTCAAAGAACTTGTTCTTGATCATCAAGATCAAAAACCAAACAAAAAGGAATATGAGGAAGGGTGACCGTACACCTTAAAGGGGGAGAAGGCTGGGCGTGAACTTGAGGAGAGGGAGAGAAGAAAAAATTCTGGAGAATTAAATTTCTTAAAGGGCTGGGCATCCAATCCTTCATATAAGTTCCCTCTTGGTTGCTTGAATTGTAATCCAATTATAATTCATTAACCTTATCCTAATCCAATTAGGATTCCTCAATAGTTTCCTTTATTGATTATTCTCCTAATCCAATTAGGATTAATCTTAAAAGAAACCAACTTTATCCATTAGTAACTAATTTTATCCTTATCCAATAAGGAATCTTGAATTAGTAACTAACTAATGGAATCCCTAACAATTAGGGAATCTTTAATTAGTAACTAACTAACTAACCTTATCTAATAAGGATATTAGTTATTAGAAACTAATTAAAATAATAACAATTATTATTCCTCCTTGAAGTGGGCGTCCCACCATAGGTGGGTCCCACTCCACACGCCTAAAGGGTTTCCAAACCCTCATGGTCACTTGAATTATTCTTTTATAATAATTCCCAATGGGTCCTACTCATTTGCTTTTTCACATCTAATGTGATTCCACCTTTTAGAGCTTCACTATACCATATACTGATTACTTAGAGAAATTAATTAATTAAATTAAATACTTTAAGAAAGTCCTTGTGTGTGGGATCTAAAGGGATCTCCTATTTCCGGTTGTGGGACCAAGTACTTCACCTTTTTGGTTGAAGCATTGTTACTAGGAAACACCTTTCCAATACTCCATTAGGATTATACAATTTTATCTAGATCCCTGGACTTCCACCAATCACAATTAATGTCCATTAACACAATGTAATTAACCTCCAGAAATTAGAGAATTGCTTGTAAGTACCATCTCACAATATATTTACAAATAAATCCTTCCACATTCCGATATCACTTGTAAGCTTCCGGGATTGGAACAATTCCACTACTTAGTCCCTACCTTATGAATAGAACCCTTTCTCATGATTACTTTTTCAATGAACTGAACCTCCAAAACACTTTTGAAGAAACATTAGAAAAGAACTGACATATATATTTATATATACTTTTCCATATTAAAAATATCAACTTCGATAATGACCATTTTACCGAAAAGCACCAGTACTGGATTTAACAGTTTAGTTCAACAAGTATCACCTTGATATCATTATCTCCAATTAAGGAGTTGTGGATTCCTTATTGAGTGTTTACACACTTCTCCAAACATAGTGTACATGACCCAATGTACCCGGAGTTAGTCCTGTGTATTGGACATTGCCGATTGGCACATCAAAGCCATATATACAAATGTCTGAGAAGATGTTAACCTCTCAGGTCTAAGGATAATTTGTCAAATGGATAACCCTAATACAATCTGACAGTGTATTCCATAGGGTATCCACTAGTGACCCCGTTCAGTATTATGTACTTGCTACATATACTCACATGTTAGTCAAGAGTCACCACTCTCTGTGAATGAGATTAATCATTCTATCTCATAGAACTACACATGTGCAAGCCATGATGAAGTACGGTGCCCAACCAGTACTCTAGAGGCTTCGAACAATATTAGGTTTACAAGGAACCGAAAAATCATATCTCCTCGCAACCTTTGCATGATTTTCCAACAATGTTACCTATGGAACTTTATTTCTTCATCATATGAAACGGTAATTAATATAAATACCCTTTATAGTTGGTTGTGTGAATATAATGCTTATCTAATCAACAGAGAAAAGTTTCTTATTGGCTTTCGAGGGCATATATGTCTAACAATCTCCCACTTGCACTCTAAGCCAATTAGATGTAATGCCCATCTTCTCAGTGATGTTTCTCAAACACCAATTGAGACATAACTTAATATGTATGGGTTTGTCATGTCTGCTTTACCACAACTATTGTAGTGATGCAATAACACTTGCAACTCTTGCAAATTTATTATCAATAACCATAGTCTTAAAAGACTAAACAAAAATGATAATGTCCAATATCTTATCACATCAACATGTGATGAATATCCGGTCTAGTACAAGTATACTTTCTCAATATATCACATATCTAAGAGAAACTGATTCCATTCCATAAAGGTAGAAACTCTTTTCTTGGAATCTTACTTGCACAAAAACATGATTGTTATTGGGAGAATAACAATATCATTTTCCTTTTGTCTCTAAACCATTTAGGCCTAAGAAAACATGATGTCAAAGTTTTTGTCCTTCATTGTAAAATTGCTTGATCAAATCTAAGAGAAGAATAATATTCATACTTCATTCGCAATGAAAAGAATATTATCTTTGCATAGAGCAAGGAAAGTAATTATGCTCCCACTAACCAATTTGCACACAAATGATACTTTTCTTCTTAGATGAAAATCAAACAGTTTGATTACTTCATCAGAATAAAAGTTAGTCCAACTACAGATTCTGGGACCTGTGGGTTCTAGTGTACTATTCAGGTATAGTGAGAGTAGAGAGTTGATCTTTATCAATTCTCATAGTTATTGGTCTATTGGGCTTCCTCTTCTAGAACAATTCTAGATTCAGTTTCTCTACTAGGAAACTTATATTCCTGTTTACAAATATCTTTGTTATCCAGGAATAGAGACTAAGTATCTCTAATGCGAATCCCAAGCTCATCTTCTATCAAATCATATCCAATATAATTCGATTTAACAACACCATCAGGCTATGGTTTGTTATGGGAATTATCTGAGACAAGATGTAATGAGAGTAAATTATGAAATTTCTATTAAGAGGTACTCTTCTCAATCATGGAAGACTTACCTAGCTGTTTCTTTATTTCAGTGCGGAATTCCTTGAACTTTTCAAAGAAGGTGAAATAAAGTTAGCTAACTCTTAATGGAAGATTCATATGGTTACGATCATCTAACTTTTGTCCCATTCCCAAGTAGAAGTTTTATCCACTCAAATTTCTCCTTCTCCTTAACAAACATGCAACTATTGCACTTATGCAAGATTATACCAAGCATTAGGAGCTAGAGGTTCTAATAATTAAGTTGGACTTGATGAGTATACAAGATGGACAATCCTTCCAAAGGTTTGTCCTGTATTTAATGACCAATTGCTTCACTATGAAGCACAATCCTTATACTTTCATTTCTTCTCAGAAGAGCCTTTGTCCATACTACTAGAATACCTTTCCAATGGAAAATTTTGGATTTCTTTCCTTTGCATAAATGCTCGGGACTTAGAAAATCTAATTCTTTTGAACATCTTTGCAAGTAGCATTGAACTCTTCAAAGGTTCTTAGCCATATGCAACATGTGGGATTTCAGACAATCTGATTTCCTACTTGTTCAACATAACCATATTAAAGGACTGCGGGAGTTTGTCGAAGATCATATCCTCTAATCCCATAAATTTATCTCAATTTATCTCAGCACCAAGAATTGGGATTTATGAATCCAATGATCTCTATCATATATTCTTTGTGACTGAGTTTCCCTAGTCAACTTGGTCTCCACTTGTCATTTTATATAGTAAGCTACCTAGCAGTCCTATTGTATTCTGTAAACATCTCATATGAGATTTAATATCAATAGTGAGAACTTGGACAATTCTTTAGATAGTAAGCGCAAACTTGAGATTCCTTTTCCATTCCAAACACTTTGAATTGGTCAAGAGATTCTCATTAAAGTCTTGGTAAGGTGGTTATAGAATGACATGAAAATAAAATATACATCAGAATATTTCACACATAATAATATCATTAGATCAGGGCTTTTGATCTTTGATGATATTGCTCCTCATTCAGTCAAATTTCATAGACCCCTCAATCTATAAAATTAGGAAATATGCTACTTCATATTTCTGATGAGCATTGGGTGAATTATAATACACATGCAATCTTCCATGCTAGGATAGTACCACACATGCACTAAAAGGTGGATAGTAACTATCCATCACTGAGCATCTCATGCATAACTCCTTATGTAAATCAGTGATTCTCAATTTTCTTGTGACCTCCAAGGATAACATGACTATAACCTGTCAGCCGTCATGGTCCTTGGTTAAGTGAAACTCATTATTCTTGGTTGTCATATGATCAAGTAGGAATATACCCCCATGCTAGTTGACACTCCCTATCAGGCCATACACATTCCTATCTACTACAGAAATAAAACACTAGGAGTTTAATTTAGACTGAATTATGTCAGATTCCTGTCAGAGAGACAAGAATCAGGCTAATTAATTCCTACTCTTATTGATAATGGAAGGTCATAGGGCAACATTATCTCGTATGATAGATTAGCCCATTTAATTCACTTAATATTTTTCTTGAGGGAAAACATAACATCTGTTAAATACATCAAAAGTATTCACAATATTTATCATTGCATCACATGCATAGAATAATATATAAATATCATCACATGATAATAAATCAAATTTCATTTTAATTAGATCAAACTAATTCCAATGAACTCCCACTAGCCCCAGAAATCTTAATGGATCTAATCCAAGGGTACAAAGGTTATTTTTAACATCAGTGGGCTTTAAATAGTTCATACATCCATATGATGGACCATTGGTCATACCAAGCACCATGGGCCCAAAATAACAATTATAAAGTGTCAATGTGCATCACTAAAGCCCATAAGTCAAAATGGACTATATTACCCTTTAATTCTCTACGAATTAATTTCAGCACATTAGGGTTCACCAACCCTAAGTTTAAAAGAAATTATGAGAGTCTTTAAACAACTCTTTAAGACCTCTACTAGAGTCTATAAGTGTTACTCAAGCACTTCCCATAATCGTGAATATTGTTAGGTTACATCTATGCCAATTAAGGCATAATTATCTCATAATCATGCAAGTAACATATTCCACGTAAAAATTTCAACATGGACTACATGCATCATGTCCAAAAGGGTTATAATAATGTGTTTTATTTAAACACAAACTTTTTATGTTTCAACAAAACACATACTGTGGGGTTTGATCCAATTATCCAAAATTTACATAAAAACGATAATCACATTATCACTAGGGTTATGGACTTTTCTAAGCAACTAAAAGCTATAACAAATCATCACATGAAATATATAATATAGCCGCACAATGGGTCCACATGATCATGCTATCTTAGAAATCCTACAACTACTTTTGTAGAACGCCTTCCAAGATTTATTCTTCATGCGATTACCATCATCTTCGATCTTCAATATGATTTCTCTATAGAGAAAAACCAGCAACTCCTAATACTAAGATTACATCATATTTAAAATAAGAAACCTTGAGAAACCACCCAAAATAGGGAGCTCAAGGGGAGTACAACTCATAAGAAGAAAGAGAAGAGAATAGAGAGAGAAGAAGAAGGCATGATCATGGAACCCATCCACCATTCAACAAGAATATATATTAACAATTCATCAACTATGAATAATAACATGACATGACAAATTACTTAGAAAGTCCATAACCTCAACAAGGGTTTTGCTAACCTTAGGGAAACTATTTCCCATATGGTTAAGGCCTCTATTAATATTTAATAGAAAAACCCTAGAGCAAAGAAAGCAAGCATGTCTAGAATGAATTCTTAGGGTTTTTAAATCATCATTAAAAGAAAAAAAATTTCCTTTAATGCTTGAAAATCATTAAGAGAAACAATTTCTCTGAGATTTAATCTATCCCTAAAATTCATCCTCACCTTCCTCAATTGATAAACAAATAGAAAACACCATATTAAATTCGGCTAGGCTAGGGATCTAATCCCTCCTATATTATTTTGATCTAATAACTATTAAGAGACCAAAATAAAAATAAGCAAATTGCTAATTCTTAATATCACTTTATATTGATTCAAAATCAATAATAGGTGAATTCAAAATTTTCCATAATGGCCAACTTCTTTAGGGATTATTTGATTTAGCAATTAAATAAAATAATACCCTAAATACTAGTATTAAATGTCCATAAAATAATTGATCTCTATCAATTAAAATTCACTTGAGATAAAATCCTGTATCTCAACCAATGGCATTTATGTAATTACTTGATTAACTATTAATCAAATAAAAACTTATAAAAACTATGTAGCCGAAAATTTTGAGCACATGTAATTGATCAAAATCAACTACAATAATTATGGTATTATTCCCATAAACTTTTTAGGGAACCATAAAAGATATCGTAATTAACATTTAATTAAATGATAGCCCGTGGACTCGAAGCAGATAATTAAACAATTTAATTAAATCTCAGCCCGTGCTCTCGAATCAAATAATTAAACTATTTAATTATTTGATAGCCCATTAAACGATTTAATAGCATCCCATGCTCTCAAATCAAATAATGGAATTTAGGAAAAATTTGAAAGCCTCTTGGAAAATTAATTTAGAAAACTCATTTTCCCGCTTTAGATTTTCGACTCAAGTTTTGACCCTCAAAACAATTGATTCTGGAAAAACTTTCTTCACGAAAGTTGTAGATCTTTTTGACGGCTTCGAAACAATGTACTGATGGACCTAAATCGGACTTACGGTCATAAAGTTATGGCTGAAATACCGAAACTGTATCGATTCTTTTAATCAAATACAAATCCGAAAATCCATGAATCAATTTTAATCGAAATAAGCTTTAATCTCCAAGAAAACTTAAGTAAGGGTGTCTAACACCATGAGATTTATTAATTAACATTTAATAAATAAAATCTCATCTATATATGCTAGCCAAAATATCAATGGGTATCTAAGTGGTATATATCAAAGGGAAAACTTACCCGGGGCTCACAAGAATAAATTAAACAATTTAGTTTAACATAAAAAGGATCTCTGAATCCTTAAAGGGCTTTAACCAAATTTATATCTCTGTATACCTATCCCTACTAGAATTAAGAGAGGTTTTGAAATCATCCAAAACTGAAATTAGTATCACACTAATTTCTAAGGGCTTGATTACTCCCTCAATAACTAGAGGGGGATCCCTTAAGCCTAATAATGATTATCCAATAATCAAGAATCTAGAAGATTGATTCATTAGTGCTACCAAAATTCATAGGGGAGGCAATCTTGATATAAATCTTGATTAAACTCAAAAATCAAAGAGAAGCATAGCCCTGGCTCTGATACCACTGAAAATATGCCTCTTTTAAATTTTAGGAACACAGTTCTTGGGGGGCATACATCGAATCCCAAGATCTGACTAAGATTCTAATTGATTTTATTCAATGAAGGTGTCACGCCCCAAAATACCCCCTAGGAGTTAAGGGATACTTTAGAGGTGACTACGTGTACCTGTCAAACCATCCTGTAATGCAAGAGGCTAAACATAATATAATTCAATGAAAATCAGAGCGCGGAAACTAAACATAAGTGCGGAAGCATAAGCCAACTTTTTCTTTTCTTCTATAACTCCAAATAGTATTCCAAGTTAACATATACCAAATACAATCAAAGTAAAGGTGGACATGCCCACCTATCAAAATACAAAAAGGAACTCTCTAACCCTCTCCTCTCAACAGTAGTCGAGGTATGGCCACACATCCAAGTCCCCATCCTCTTGAGACTGCCATGGGGTAGGTGGCTCCCTCTCCTCTACATACTCCTCCTCGACCCAAGGCTCGGGGTCGAGGACATCCACAGTACCTGCCGACATAAAAGTACGGCTGAGCATGGAATACTCAGCGAGTACAAACTACTAGCTAACCATAACAATAGCGAAATCATAACAACAGTGAGCAATACAAGATATTAATTTAAAGCAATAGTGAAAGCATAAGATACATAGCCATATCTTGACATGCGTGTATGAATGTAAAAACCTCGGTAAAACTCATGTCTCGGAAACCCTTTTCGTGTCTCGGTCAAATCATGTATGTGTATCGTGTCTTGTCTTGTATTTCATGTCTTGATTTGTTCTTGACTTGTATACTTGTGAGCCAGAGGCTAGCACCCTTCCTTGGGCTACCAACCTCCTTGTCATGTTCTTGTTCCATTTCTCTTGTGAGCCAGAGGCTAGTACCCTTCCTTGGGCTACCAACCTCCTTGTCATGTTCTTGTTTCATTTCACTTGTGAGCCAGAGGCTAGCACCCTTCCTGGGGCTACCAACCTCCTTGTCATGTTCTTGATTCATTTCACTTGTGAGCCAGAGGCTAGCACCCTTCCTGGGGCTACCAACCTCCTTGTCATGTTCTTGATTCATTTCTCTTGTGAGCCAGAGGCTAGCACCCTTCCTGGGGCTACCAACCTCCTTGTCATGTTCTTGATTCATTTCATATACAAATACAATCTTGGAAAAACCCGGTTTCATGCATGCATGCGTGCTTGTGTGCTTGTCAATAGTGGTAATCATGATGACATACTTGAATGGGCGGATCACATGACTATGGCATTTCAATTCTTAACATAGTGGTATGAAATTTTAGGCAACATATAGCACATTTGAGCAATTTATCATTTCTAAGAACATTTACACAATTTCTATTTCCATTTTCTTCATTAAGTCCATTTATCCCTTGTTTAGTCATTTTATCAAACACCCGGTGGGCCACATTTCTTAGTCCTTCCATTTCCCTTATTTAGTGCGTATTTTTCATCAAGACATCAAGGTACATTCGTTATTTGTAAAGTGCCCATCTACCATTTTCCTTTTCACACATCACACAACATCCATACGGCATCCAATCGCCTCAATCGACATCCCATCCACACATTTATTCCTTTCCCCTTATCTTGTTTATATTTGTTGAGTTAATACAATGCATAGGGAAGGAAAAGCATAACATATATAATCACCATTTACACTAGAAAACCTAGGTTATTGCTAGGGAAAGTTAGTAGGGTGTACTAACCTTAGATCAAGGTTTGATCTTGAAGAAACCTTGATTGAAGCTCCAACTTGAAGGAAGAACACCTTTGCTTGAAGGAGACTTGAGTTGGGGAAGAAACCCCTTTCAAAAACGTGCTTGGGTTGCTGCCCTAGCTTGGAGAATGGAACCCCACACGAGCTTGAGTTGAAATCTTGAAGAAAATGTGCTTGGGGACGATCTAGGGTCTTCACCCCTTTGATTTCTTCTCCAATGGAAAACCCTATTTGCAAATCCCCTTCTCCTCTCTCTCTATCTCTCAAAATCCCTTAAGTGTTGTGAATGAAGCCCTAAAGGCTCGGGCAAGCCTTAAGGAGAAAGGGTTTAACCCCCAAAAGACGATAAAGCCCTTACTGAAATTTCTGCAAAAACGCGAAGACCGAGCGATCGGTGGTTATGACCGATCGATCGGTTGCCTACCGAGCGATCGGTGTTTATGACCGATCGACCGGTCAAAAACTCACTCTCTGGAAAATTTCCCCATACAAAATTTCTGACCGCGCGATAGCTACCGATCGATCGGTTATGGACCGATCGATCGCTGACTGGACCGAGCGATCGGTTCTCTGTATGTCTGGACTGTTTTGACCATATCTTTTGACTCGCTCGTCGGATTTCGACGATTCAACTAGCGTTGGGTTCGTCTTTCGAAAACGCACATTTTTGACGTTTCGGAATTTCCGATTTCTCCCTTATTTATTAATTAGACTATAAAGACGGCCAATTAGCTACGAAGGTGGTATTCATTAAAGATGAAAAAGTCTGGGGTGCTACAGAAGGTAGGAATAACATTCACCTTTGCGACTATGAAATTGTTAAGTCAAATCCACGTTAGAATAGTACTCGCAAAACTTCACAAGTGTCAAGTCTCCTGTCGATTCACACGAACCTTCTTTTTCCTTTAAAGCTTTCTCTAATGGAAGCTAATGGCCCTTCCAAATTCCATGCTCTTTTATCTTTTCTTCTTTTCTTTGATCCAAGAACCTTTCTTGATCAAACAAGATCCAATCTTGATCTTCAAAGAACTTGTTGTTGATCATCAAGATCAAAAATCAAACAAAAAGGAAGAAGGGGATGGGTGACCGTACACCCTCAAAGGGGGAGAAGGCTGGGCGTGAACTTGAGGAGAGGGAGAGAAGAAAAAATTCTGGAGAATTATATTTCTTAAAGGGCTGGGCATCCAATCCTTTATATAAGTTCCCTCTTGGTTGCTTGAATTGTAATCCAATTATAATTCATTAACCTTATCCTAATCCAATTAGGATTCCTCAATAGTTTCCTTTATTGATTATTCTCCTAATCCAATTAGGATTAATCTTAAAAGAAACCAACTTTATCCATTAGTAACTAATCTTATCCTTATCCAATAAGGAATCTTGAATTAGTAACTAACTAATGGAATTCCTAACAATTAGGGAATCTTTAATTAGTAACTAACTAACTAACCTTATCTAATAAGGATATTAGTTATTAGAAACTAATTAAAATAATAATAATTATTATTCCTCCTTGAAGTGGGCGTCCCACCCTAGGTGGGACCCACTCCACCCGCCTAAAGGTTTTCCAAAACCCTCTTGGTCACTTGAATTATTCTTTTATAATAATTCCCAATGGGTCCTACCCATTTGGTTTTTCACATCTAATGTGATTCCACCTTTGAGAGCTTCATTATACCATATAGTGATTACTTAGAGAAATTAATTAATTTAATTATAAATTAAATTAAATACTTTAAGAAGGTCCTTGTGTGTGGGATCTAAAGGGATCTCCTATTTCCGGTTGTGGGACCAAGTACTTCACCTTTTTGGTTGAAGCATTGTTACTAGGAAACACCTTTCCTATACTCCATTAGGATTATACAATTTTATCTAGATCCCTGGACTTCCACCAATCACAATTAATATCCATTAACACAATGTGATTAACCTCGAGAAATTAGAGAATTGCTTGTAAGTACCATCTCACAATATATTTACAAATAAATCCTTCCACATTCCGATATCACTTGTAAGCTTCCGGGATTGGAACAATTCCACTGTCGTAGTCCCTAGCTTATGAATAGAACCCTTTCTCATGATTACTTTTTCAATGAACTGAACCTCCAAAACACTTTTGAAGAAACATTAGAAAAGAACTGACATATATATTTATATATACTTTTCCATATTAAAAATATCAACTTCGATAAAGACCATTTTACCGAAAAGCACCAGTACTGGATTTAACAGTTCAGTTCAACAAGTATCACCTTGATATCATTATCTCCAATTAAGGAGTTGTGGATTCCTTATTGAGTGTTTACACACTTCTCCAAACATAGTGTACATGACCCAACATACCCGGAGTTAGTCCTGTGTTTTGGACATTGCCAATTGGCACATCAAAGCCATATAGACAAATATCTGAGAAGATCTTGACCTCTCAGGTCTAAGGACAATTTGTCAAATGGAGAACCCTAATACAATCTGACAGTGTATTCCATAGGGTATCCACTAGTGACCCCGTTCAGTATTATGTACTTGCTACATATACTGACATGTTAGTCAAGAGTCACCACTCTCTGTGAATGAGATTCATCACACTATCTCATAGAACTACACATGTGCAAGCCATGATGAAGTACGGGGCCCAACCAGTACTCTAGAGGCTTCGTACAATATTAGGTTTACAAGGAACCGGAAAATCATATCTCCTCACAACCTTTGCATGATTTTCCTACAATGTTACCTATGGAATTTATTTCTTCATCATATGAGACGGTAATTAATATAAATACCCTTTATAGTTGGTTGTGTGAATTTATGTCTTATTGGCTTTCGAGGTCATATATGTCCAACAGTAACTTCCCCAACTCGCGTGATGATCTCGAACGGGCCAACATATCGAGGACTAAGCTTGCCTCACTTGCCAAATCTCATAACTCCTTTGGTAGGAGATACCTTCACAAAGACTTGATCCCCAACCTAGAATTCCAAGTCCCTACGGCACGTGTTCGCATAGCTCTTTTGACGATCTTGAGCATCTTTCAACCGATCCCAGATAATCCTGACTATACCAGCAGTTTTCTCAATCAACTCCAAACCTAACACCTTTCTCTCTCCTACCTCATCCCAGTAGAGAGGAGACCTGTAGCTTCGTCCATACAAGGCCTCAAATTGAGCCATTTGGATGCTCGCCTGGTAGCTGTTATTGTAGGCAAATTCAACCAAAGGCAAGTGTTCTTCCCAATTGCCCTTGAAATCCAACATACACGCCCGAAGTATGTCTTCTATGACTTGGTTCACCCTCTTGGTTTGCCCATCCATCTGTGGATGAAAAGCGGTGTTGAAATCAAGTTGGGAACCCATAGCTTCCTGAAAACTCTTCCAGAACTTGAATGTGAATCTGGAATCCCGATCTGACAAAATACTAACTGGCACCCCGTGTAATTGAACGTTCTCCTTGATATACAGTTGTAGAACCCCAGAAATTTTGCCCATGTATTGGAAACTGTGCCAAGGCTGTAGGCCTTTGTAACCTTCCTTTTCAATGAAAGGAAAATTTTTTAAGAAACTTAAGGCGTTAAGAAGTAGGATTCCTAATTAAGTCGGATATGTTAAAATCCGGTTTACTGAACTCCAGTTGCAGATTAGTTAACTTTAGGGGTAAATTAGTCGATGAATAAAGAAGAATTTGGAAATTCTGAAACGTGAAAATGTTCCCCTTCGAAAGACGAATCCAACATAAGTTGAATTGTCAAAATCCGACGAACGAGTCAAGAGTTATGGCCAAAACAGTAAAATGGACTCAAATCCACAGAACACCGATCACTAGGGATCGATCGGTCCACAACCGATCACTCGATTCATTTCAGCGATCAATCGGTCCACAACTGGTTGATCGGTAGCTATTGACTGGTTAACTAATTTGTATGGGGAATTTTTCCAGAGAGGGTGTTTTTGACCGATTGCTTGGTCGAGAACACCGATCGATCGGTAGGCAACCGATCGCTCGGTATTAACCACCGATCGCTCGGTCTATCGTGTTTTGCAGAAATTTCATTAAGGGCCTTTTTGTCTTTAGGGTACTTTCACCTTGCCTATAAAGACTGGCCCGAGCCTTGAGTCCCCTTACAACACACTTAGGGCATTTGAGAGATAAGGAGAGAGGAGAAAGGGGATTCTAAACCTAGGGTTTTGATTGAGAAGGAATCAAAGGGGTTTGAAGAACCCTAGATCACCACAGGCTCGGTTTCTTCAAGTTCACTACTCAAACTCGTGAGGAGCACTTTCCCCAAGCTAGGGTAGCAACTCCACGCTTGTGTTGGAGGATTTTCCTCGCTTCTTCAAGGTCGGTACCTTTTGCTACCCTCTTAGTCATGATTTTTCTCCTTTCCTGCCCTATTCCTTGGTTTTCCCTCATCTATAACTATACTATGAGTTGGGATGTATGAATGGTACGAATGGAGATGGATGTTGGCGATGGATGCCATGTGGTGTGATGTGATGAATGAAATGGGAAGGGTATTGTCCAAATAATAAACATACATGTATGTTGTGAATATTAACCGACCTAGAAAATCATGTGATAGGTTTAACAAATAATGTACACACCATATGTTTGATGACATGCCAAGGTGAAGAAAATGAGTTGTAATTTAAGAAATGCATGCTTAAATACTTATGGAATTGCTAGGGCTTATGATAGTGTGATTTCTCGTTTTCCCTAAATTGCATGAATGATTAATTGCTCAACAAATGATGTTTTATGCTTGGTTGAAATCCCCATATGTCATATTTAATTTCAAGTGATAGTATGCACACGATCACACGAGCAACGGCATGCATGACATGGTTTATTCGGTATTTCAAGAATAAGGATGTTAGAGGTGGGACATATCTTACGATATGTTTTACCTCGCTTTTGACACGAATAAAGAGCAAGCATCGCATAGGAGGGAGTTTACACTTCCCTCCCTTCCATGAGGGGTATCCCCTCACTCACAAGTGCATATCATGAAAGAAGGGACTCCCTTCCCCCTCAAGTGCATTTCACAAGTTACATGATTCCAAACAAGCATGATCACAAGCAAGAACATGACATGACAAGTTGCATTCATATAGGAAGAGGGGCCTCCCCTCCCTCACAAGTAGCATGAACATGTTTATTTTCCAAGCAAGCAACCATGACACGTGCATTGCATAATGAGGGATTTCACACCACCTTCTCTCACAAGTTGCATGAAAGGGCTCTCCCCTCCCTCACAAGTGTATCTCATTCCAAGCATGACAAGCATGATACAAGCATGACACGCATGATTTGACGCGTAAAATAGACAAGCAAGATAGACATGATGAGTTTTCACGCATGAACTGAGCATTTAAAGTCAAGTACAATACAAGAAGATTTCAAGAGTTTTTCAACTTCAATATGATTCAAGCATGAACTATAAATTGTTTGTTTTCCCTATTAATCATATGAATTGCTTCCTGCTTTATTCCATTTCTATATTGCTATGTTGCTAGGTGAGCTTAAGAGAGTATATTCATGTATTTTGGCGGGCATGTCCGCACTTTCTTTTGTGTTTTCATTTTTTACAAAACTTGGAGCATGTATATATATATATATATATATAGGGTTTTGTTAGACTTCTGCTGTGCCTTGTAGTTATATTTCCACTTTTATGTCCTCTATTGTATATGCTCCAGGTATTTTTACAAGTTGGTTTGTCAAGCAAGTCATGCAAGTCATGATAAGTCATCCAATATTCACTCTAACTCCTATGATGGGTTTTGGGTCGTGACAACAGTGCGGCCAACTGACTAGAGTTGAAGGTAGTTTGGTAAGGTAAGAAGTGTGCGGACCTTGTTAAACGATCCACCATAACCCATATCGCATCTGAGTTCCTTGCCATTTTTGACAAACCAACGATGAAGTCCATGGATGTGTGGTCCCATTTCCACTCGGAAATAGGGAGAGACTGTAATAGACCCGTCGGCCTCAAGTGCTCTGCCTTCACCTGTTGGCACACCAAGCACCGTGCCACTTACTCTACAACATCCCTCTTCGTATTCCGCCACCATAAGTGATTCTTGAGGTTCTGGTACATCTTTGTACCCCCAGGATGCACTGTGTACTTCGAACGGTGGGCCTCATCCATAATCTCTTGTCGAAGATCCACATTGGCTGGGACACAAAGTCTTCTGGTGAACCTAATAGCACCCCGGCTAGTGAGAGAGAAGTCTTCAATACCCTTGGAAACTTCCTTGTCCCGGAAAGCCAACAAGTTAGCATCCGTGGCTTGATACTCTTGGATCAAATCTATAATGTACGGCCGGACCGTGACATTTTCCAAGATAGGACTGTGGATAGAATCATTCACACTGATATCCAGATTTTCCAAATCTTCCAATAGTTTCTATTCTCGTACTAACATATGGGCCAACAACCCTGGAGGTCTTCTACTCAAAGCGTCAGCCACTACGTTTGTAGCACCCTGGACTTTTCCGTACTTAATGAATAGCACTTTCATAGCCAATTGACCTTTCACATAGTCTAATTAATAAATAAATGAGAAATTGAAAATTCTAAAACATTAGAAATGTTCCTTTTCAAAAGAAGAATCCAACGTAAGTTGAATCGTCAAAATCCGATGAACAAGTCAAAAGTTATGGTCGAAACAGTAAAATGGGTCAAAAATCTGCAAAACACCGATCGCTAGTGATCGATCGGTTCACAACTGATCGCTCGCTCATTATTAGCGATCGATCGGTCTACAACCGATCGATCGATAGCTATCGATTGGTTAACTTTTTTGTATGGGAAATTTTTCCAGAGAGGGTGTTTTTGACCGATCGCTCGGTCATAACCACCGATCGCTCGGTCTATCGCGTTTTGTAGAAATTTCATTAAGGGTTTTTTCATCTTTTGGGCATTAAACCCTTGCCTATAAGGCCTTGCTCGGGCATTTGGTCCCCACACACCATCCTTAGAGAGATTTAGAGAGAAAGGGAGAGAGGAGAAGAGGGTTTTCCTAGGGCATCATTTGTGAGAGAGGAATCAAGGGTTTTGAAGACCCACAATCATCCCTTTTGCTTGGATTTCTCCAAGCCAAGCCTCAAGCTCATGGGGGAGTCCTACTTCTGAAAGTATGCCTCTTTTTAATTTTAGAAACACAGTTCTTGGGGCATACATCGAATCCTAAGATCTGACTAAGATTCTAATTGATTTTATTCAATGAAGATAGGAATAACATTCACCTTTGCGACTTTGAAATTCTTAAGTCAAATCCACGTTAGAATAGTACTCGCAAAACTTCACAAGTGTCAAGTCTCCTGTTGATTCACATGAACCTTCTTTTTCGTTTAAAGCTTTCTCAAATGGAAGCTAATGGCCCTTACAAATTTCCAGCTCTATGATCTTGAAATAAAGATCCAATCTTTATCATCAAGAACCTTTCTTGATGATCAAGATTCTTGATCTTCTTCTTCTTGGTTATTTACAACTTAGAACACACAAGAGAAGAAAGGGGAGAGGGGTGACCGTACAACTCTAGAGAGAGAGAGGCTTAGGCCTGAGGTTTGAGGAGAGAGAGAGAGATCCAAAAATCTAGAAATTTTCTTATGTCACAAGCCTTGGACGTCCACCTCTATATATAGGAGAGTTTGGGTTGCTTGCAACTCAAGACTCCTAATCCTCATCCAATAAGGATTCCTCAATTCTTTCTATTCTTAATTTCTCCTAATTAATTAGGATTAATCATTAATAGAAACTAACCTTATCCATTAGTGTCCCACTAATCTTATCTTTATCCTAATCCAATTAGGATTCTTTGATTAGCAAGAAACTAATAGAATCCTTGTCCAACAAGGAATCTTTAATTAGTAACTAACTCTAACTAACTAACTAACCTTCTCGAATAAGGATATTAGTTATTAGAAACTAATTAAAATAATAACAATTATTATTCCTCCTTGAAGTGGGCATCCCACCCTAGGTGGGCCCCACTCCACACGCCCCCAATGGGTTCTAAACCCTTTTGGTCACTTTAATAATTCTTTTAAAATATTCCTCAATAGGTCCTACCCATTTGGTTTTTCACATCTAATGTGATTCCACCTTTTAGGGATTCACTATACCATATAGTGATTACTTAGAGAAATTAATTAATTTAATTAATAATTAAATTAAATACTTTAAGAAAGTCCTTGTGTGTGGGATCTAAAGGAATCTCCAATTTTTGGTTGTGAGACCAAGTACTCAACCTTTCGGTTAAAGCATTGTTACTAGGAAACACCTTTCCTAAAAACTCCATTAGGATTATAGAATTTTATCTATATCCCTGGACTTCAACCAATCACAATTAATGTCCATTAACACAATGTGATTAACCTCCAGAAATTAGAGAATTGCTTGTAAGTACCATCTCACAATATATTTACAAATAAATCCTTCCACATTCCGATATCACTTATAAGCTTCCGGGAATGGAACAATTCCACTGTCTTAGTCCCTAGCTTATGAATAGAATCCTTTCTTATGATTACTTTTTCATTGAACTGAACCTCCAAAACACTTTTGAAGAAACATTAGAAAAGAACTGACATATATACATATATATATATATACTTTTCCATATTAAAAATATCAACTTCGATAAAAACCATTTTACCGAAAAGCACCAGTACTGGATTTAATAGTTCAGTTCAACAAGTATCACCTTGATATCATTATCTCCAAATAGGGAGTTGTGGATTCCTTATTGAGTGTTTACACACTTCTCCAAACATTGTGTACATGACCCAACGTACCCGGAGTTGGTCCTGTGTAATGGACATTGCCGATTGGCACATCAAAGCCATATAGACAGATGTCTGAGAAGATGTTAACCTCTCAGGTCTAAGGACAATTTGTCAAATGGATGACACTAATACAATCTGATAGTGTATTCCATAGGGTATCCACTAGTGACCCCATTCAGTATTATGTACTTGCTACATATACTCACATGTTAGTCAAGAGTCACCACTCTCTGTGAATGAGATTCATCACACTATCTCATAGAACTACACATGTGCAAGCCATGATGAAGTACGGCGCCCAACCAGTACTCTAGAGGCTTCGAACAATATTAGGTTTACAAGGAACCGAAAAATCATATCTCCTCGCAATCTTTGCATGATTTTCCTACAATGTTACCTATGGAACTTTATGTCATCATCGAATGAGACAGTAATTTATATAAATACCCGTTATAGTTGGTTGTGTGAATATGATGCTTGTCTAATCAACATAGAAAAGTCTCTTATTGGCTTTTGAGGGCATTTATGTCCAACAATCTCCCACTTGCACTCTAAGCCAATTAGATGTAATGCCCATCTTCTCAATGATGTTTCTCAAACACCAGCTGAAGCATAACTTAATGTACATGAGTCTGTCATGTCTGCTTTACCATAACTATTGTAGTGATGCAATAACACTTGCAACTCTTGCAAATTTATTATCAATAACCACAGTTTTAAAAGATCAAACAAAAATGATACTGTCCAACAGTCATTTTCAGAAGTTAACATGCTTGTGCTTTACCATTGTACAATGCTCCAGACTAATCTGACCAATATCTTATCACATCAACATGTGAGGAATATCCGGTCTAGTACAAGTATACTTTCTCATGATATCACATATCTAAGAGAAACTGATTCAATTCCATAGAAGTAGACTCTTTTCTTGGAATCTTACTTACATGAAAACATGATTGTTATTGGAAGAATAACAATATCATTTTCCTTGTCCCTAAACCATTTAGGACTAAGAAAAAATGTTGTCAAAGTTTTTGTCCTTCATTGCTAGATCAAATCTAAGAGAAGAATAATATCCATACTTCATTCACAATGAAAATAATATTATCTTTGCATAGAGCCAGGAAAGTAATTATGCTCCCAGTAACCAATTTGCACACAAAAGATACTTTCATTTTTAGATGAAAATCAAACAGTTTGATTACTTCATCAGAATAAAAGTTAGTCCAACTACAGATTCTAGGACCTGTGGGTTCTAGTGTACTATTTAGGTATAGTGAGAGTAGAGAGTTGATCTCTATCAATTCTCATAGTTATTGGTTTATTGGGCTTCCGCTTCTAAAACAATTTTAGATTTAGTTTCTCTACTAGGAAACTTGTATTCCTGTTTACAAATATCTTTTGTTATCCAGGAATAGAGACTAAATGTCTCTAATGTGAATCTCAAGCTCATCTTCCATCAAATCATATCCAATATAATTTGATTTAACAATACCATCATGCTATGGTTTGTTATGGGAATTATCTGAGACAAGATGTAATGAAGGTAAATTATGAAATTTCTATTAAGAGGTACTCTTCTCAATCATGAAAGACTTACCTAGCTTTTTCTTTATTTCACTGCAGAATTCCTTGAACTTTTCAAAGAATGTGAAATAAAGTTAGCTACCTCTTAATGGAAGATTCATATTGTTAAAATCATCCAACTTTTGTCCCATTCACAAGTAGAAGTTTTATCTACTTAGATTTCTCCTTCTCCTTAACAAACATGCAACTATTGCACTTATGCAAGATCATACCAAGCATTAGGAGCTAGAGGTTCTAACAATTAAGTTGGACTTGATGAGTATACAAGCTGGACTGTAGAGCCCCGAAATTTCATTTCACTAAGAATGAATAGTGTGTGAATAGTACCCAAGTGTGGTTTTGTACACTTATGGGTCTTATGTTAATATATGTGTTTGGAATTATGGCGTATATGTTCAAATGGGTCTATATGTCCTTAGGGAATGTGTTGAAAGCATAAAAGAGTGTTGGAAGTGCATTGGGGAAGATTCGAGTGGTGTAAACAAGGTTTTTCAGCAAAGCAGGGGTCGACCGATCGCTCGGTCATTACCTGCGATCGATCGGTCAACTACCGATCGCTCGATAGCTGTCGCACGGTCAACTTTTTTGTATGGGGAAAAATTCCGGAGAGTGTGTTTTTGACTGATCTCTCGGTCATAACACCGATCGACCGGTAAGCCACCGATCGCTCGGTCCATACCACCGATCGATCGGTCATACGCAGATTTTCTTCATTAAGGGTGTTTAAGACTTTAACCATCACCCTTTGCCTATAAAAGGGCTGGGTTCGTGCCTTAGGGTTTCACAAACCATTTGTGCATTGTTTTTGAGGGATTTGAAGAAAAGAAGGAGGAGAGGACCTTGGTGATCGTTCAAGCTTGTGGAAGATCAAGTTCTCCCTTCCATTTGGTGTTTTCCAACCAAGAACTCACTGTTCTTGCTTGTTCCAGCCATTGGGAGTCAAACTCATTGATTTCTCCAAGGTATCTATGCCCTATCTATATGTATTGATTTTATGTATGAAAAGGTGTGATTATATACTTGGATGAAGGTTACTATTATGATGCACTCTAAGTGTTTGATAAAATACCTCTAAGGGATTCAATGCTTAAATACGATGATTTCTCTTATTAAGTGCATATGCTCGCATGTCTCGCATAAACCGATGGTTTCCATGGATTTCTCCAAGTACAAACAAAGGTTTTTCACGAAAAGACGAATAATGAATGATTCTAAGTAACTCTAGGATTTCTCTAAGATCGTTTTACAAAGCTCTAAGGATCATACCATGCTCACAAGGAAACTCTATGATAATGCTCTAAGATCATCTCACAAGCTCCACGGATCACAATGAAATGCTCTAAGATCTCTAAGGTTATGCTCTATGGAAATGCTCTAAGGTTATTGCTCTATGCTCTATGTCTCTACGGATCATAATGACTCTAAGTAACTCCATGAACTCACAAGAACTCATAAGGCTATGATTATCGATTGACTCACACGGTTACAGTTTTGGTTTCAAATATTATCTCACATACGTTTCACGGTTTCCATGCTTTAAGGAATTTACGGATTTCATTCTCCATGTCTTGTATGCTCCATGCCTAACCGCTTTATTGTTATTAGTTTGTATACACTGAGTATT
The DNA here is from genome assembly GCA_015143295.1 of Tetracentron sinense. Classification (NCBI taxonomy): domain Eukaryota; kingdom Viridiplantae; phylum Streptophyta; class Magnoliopsida; order Trochodendrales; family Trochodendraceae; genus Tetracentron; species Tetracentron sinense. The sequence goes on along the minus strand of JABCRI010000389.1, from coordinate 17,570 downwards.
CCATGCTCAGTCGATATTGTTATGATCGGCAGGTGCTCGGGTTCCATTCGATTTGTGTGGCGAAGAACCTTGGGTCGAGGAAGAGTACCGTGACCCGGAGCCTTCCATGGATCACTATCATGACGATGGTGCTTTAGATAGGAGTCGTGACTTCGATTTCTGTTGATCGACCGACTTAGAACTTATGTCTTTTTGTTATGTGAGTGTGGGGTTTGTCCACTCCACTTTTGGGTTTCTCACACATGTATACGTGTTGGTTCTTACTTGAGCCAAGTTATAGGAGTATTCATTTTGCTTCCACTATGTTTAGTATTTTATTTTCCGCTGTGCATTGTATTTCGTTTTCGCTATGTATATTCAGGTACTCTGACAGGTTTCCACGTGTGCCTTATGTATCATACTGGAGGTATGATATGGCGGTCACGAGTCAAAGTACCGTTAACTCCTAGTGTAACGCCCCAAAATCCCACCTAGGAGAGATGAGGCTTTGGCGACGTCACTTACACTTAAAACCATCCTGCAAGAGTATACAAGGCGTGCCAAAATAGTGAATTGAAATTTCCTTTAATAACTTAACAGTATCCCAAGTACAACTGTATACAATAACTGAACATAAGCCAAAGCATATACAAGAAATCCTTAACCTGAGTTACCCACTCAAGTGAGGCAATATCCCCAGAAATAAAAACCCAAAATACATGTCTCTCTCTCACTCAACCCAACCGTAGGCCACATGCCGAGACTCCTAATATCTGGGTAACCATCCGAATCACCTCCTGCTCTCCCTGAGCTACCTCGATCCAAGGGACCAGAGTCCCTATCTCATATAGTGTACCTGCCGACATAAAAGTACGGCTGAGCATGGAATACTCAGCGAGTACAAGCTACTAGCTAACAATAGTAATAACATTAACATGCCATACAGGACACAGTTCATCATAAAGTTACATGATCAGAGTGCGGAAGGAAACAAGGTAACAATTACATAATCCTGAACAAAATCAATTAAATCATACTCTAACTTCATGCTTTACCATACATATTTCAATGTCTTATAAGTCTTGTAGGTTCCTTATGCGAGTTCTTATAGCCTTTCTTATGAGCTTACGAGTTCTTCTGAGCTTTCGACTTCTTATAACTTTCTTGTGAGCATACAAGTTCTTGTGAGTTATTCACTAGTGGCGCCCTTCGTACCATCCCACTAAACACCCACCCAAAGTAGCTTGGGAATATCAGATGGTTAGTGGCGCTCCCCGGGCCATCCCACTATCTTACGAGTTCTTACAAGTTCATCCTTAGTGGCGCCTTTTGTACCATCCCACTAAACACTCACCCAAAGTAGCTTGGGAATATCAGATGGTTAGTGGCGCTCCCCAGGCCGTCCCACTAATTTACAAGTTCTTACGAGTTCTTTATTAGTGGTGCCCTTTGTACCATCCCACTAAACACCCACCCAAAGTAGCTTGGGAATATCAGATGGTTAGTGGCGCTCCCCAGGCCGTCCCACTATCTTACAAGTTCTTGACCAGTTCATATTCTCTTGAAATTGGGTATGTCTAGCTGCCGTTCATAGTCCGTCGCAAACTAGCACCCCTTATGCTTGGCCTCTCTTATTCTTGTTCTTGTTGTTTCATATACGTATATTTTTGAAATAGGTTCGTGCATGCGCGTGTGCGTGTGCTTGACAATTTGTGAGCCTAATAACCTGAATTAAAGGGACATCATACGGGATTTATAATTTCCCCTAGGCATGTGAGTTTTAAAGTCAACATATTGAGTGTTCTAGCATAGGTACACCTTTGAGAAAATCTTCCTAATTCATGCTTCATATTCTTGGTTCTAATTCTAATTCATGCATTTGAACGAACACCTAGCATTTGACATCATTGTAGATCTTTTTATTCATGCTTTTCCTATTCAAGCATTTCACCATTGGGACTTCATATAGCATTTCCACTTTCTATTGATAGTCATGTGTGTATGTAAGCAATATAAAGAGCATTTGATCAATTTCACCTCTTAGGGAACAATACCAAAATCATGCGCGTTATAGACTTAATTAAACATACTATTTCTCATACAAGCATTTTAACAAACATGTGGTGTTCAACATTGTTATACTCATTTATGCATATTTTCTTGTTCTAACATCTCATCAAACACATGGTGTGTTCATTATGAGTACAATACCCTTCCACCATTTTCCAACATACATCCATCACAACACATGGCATCCAATCGCCTCATCCACATCCAACATCTCCCCTCCACGATTGCCTCTCTATCTTGTTTGTTTTAGGGATTTAATAAAGTAAAACAAGAAAAGAATAAACTAAAGAAATCCACAAACATGCTTTTAAAACAACCTAGGTTATTACTAAAGTGGTTAGTAGGGTGTACTAACCTTGAAATCAAGGCTTGACCTTGAAAAAACCTTGAAATTGAACCTCAAATGGTAGGGAAGAACTCTTACTTGAAGAAGGCTTGATTTGGGGAAGAAACCCTTTTCAAAATGCCGTAGGATCGCTGCCCTAGCTTGGAATGGGAATGCCACACGAGTTTGAGGTTGGATTTGATGAATCCAAGCCCTTTTGGGATGATCTTGGGTGTTTAAACCCTTGATTCACTCTCAAGTTGAAACCCTAGGTTAGAACCCCTTTCTCCTCTCCCACTCTCTCTCAAATATCTGCCCTAAGGGTTTATGAAACCCTTAGGCTCGTGCAAGGCTTATAAAGCAAGGGTGAAATGCCCAAATGACGAAAAAGCCCTTACCGAAATTTCTGCAAAAACACGAAGACCGAGTGATCGGTGTTAATGACCGATCGATCGGTTGCCTACCGATCGATCGGTTTCATAACCGAGCGATCGGTTAAAATTTCACTCTCTGGAAAATTTCCCCATACAAAAATCTTGACCAGTCGATAGCCTCCGATCGATCGGTTTTGGACCGATCGATCGCTGCAATGGACCGAGCGATCGGTTGCCTGCAGGTCCAGACTGTTTTGGCCAGTTCTTTTGACTCGCTCGTCGGATTTTGACGATTCAACTTGCGTTGGGTTCGTACTTCGAAAAGGAACATTTCTGATGTTTCGGAATTTCCAATTTCTTCCTTATTTATTAATTATACCTCTTTGAAGGCAAGATGGCAACGAAAGTGTCGCGCATGAAATGTGAAAAGGTCCGGGGCTCTACATCCTCCCCCCCTTATAGGAATTTCGTCCTCGAAATTAGGGCATTACTAAATCAATAGGATACTTCCCCATGCTTAACCTTTCCTACTGAACGATATGATAATCCTCTATTAATCGATATAAGGCTAGGCACTCACTTATCGGCGAGGCACCTAGTTTTCTCATAAAACTCAACATCATTCTAAATAGCTGGAAAAACTTTCATAACATAAGGTAGCACAATTACATACAAGTGGCAACTGACTGCCCATGACAAAACACAAAATACATTCCCTTCTGCACAAAAATTTTCTTCTCCCTCTCGCATCCTCATGCCATATCCTTTGGTGCCTGAGCATTCTATACTGGAGTGGCAAAGGCTTTTCCCTGGTTAGCCTAGTAAGGGGGCTGTGTGGACTGCTGGGGGCTTAATGCTTGGTAGAGCCCGGCAGAGGTGACCGCCTAACCGTGGGCCTACTTCCCCGAGAATAAGGTGGCATCTGACGGCTGGGACAATCCTTGATCAGGTGGCCCTGGCGACCACAGTGGAAACATCCACCGGAGATTCTCCTACACTCTCTGGCCACATGCCTCCTCCCACAAAGGGTACATATCTCGTAAGAGTAGGTGGAGGGCGCATATCCTGTTGCCGATATACTGCGAGGCGGGGTGGCTGCACGGTAGCCGTGTGCGATGCCGGTGAGCAACCGAAAGAGAAGCCTGTGGTGCAGTGGGAGGACTCCGTACCTGCATATGTCTAGAGGACTGGTACCTAACCCATGCTTCTGCGACCAATGGGTCCATATCACCATAAAACACCAGGGGCCTCATCCTCCAAAGTGCCTCACTTCCTGTGGCATGATGTGTAGGGATAGGTACAAGTACCGTCGTAGGAATGGGGGGTAGTGGGCTACCTAGTGGCAAGTATTGCTAGTGTCTCTGCTATGGATCCCAAGACCTGGGTGAGGTCAGGCTGCTCATTCCCTGATGGAGGAGGAGATACTCCACCCCTTATAGTGTGGTATCCACGACCCTGATCGCCACGTCTCATGGTTTACTCCTGAGAACGATAGCAAAGCATGAGTCTAAATTGAATCCCATCAAAATCCGATATTGCATTTTCATAATAGTAAGTATTTATCAAAGTCTAGAACATACATCAAGATACACATACCATAGCATAATAATATACTCTAAGGTTCCTAGCGAAGCCCAGATGCGATGTTGGTTGCGTTGCAACTGGTTATGGTCTAAGGCTAGCTCCTTAGTTGCTACTTAAGGGCAACAAATTCTCCTAAGCAGAGGTTGGACTCAAGCCCCTAACCTATGCGAGCACATCGTACATATCTAAGTACAATTAGAATAGTATAATTGTACAAGTAGTTTCCCTAGTGACGCTAAGCTTCACACTCGATTATGGTATTAACCGGCTATACACTTAAGACCTTAGCCAGTTTGAACTAATACTAATGACTAATTCATCTAATTGAGTTGTTTAGGTGACGTCCTCTAAATCTGGTGACATGTATGATGCTTCTAAGATCTACATGATGCATGCGGAATATGTATGTGATGTTTTATGATATCCGTGTGATGTTCATGCCATGTATGAAATGTATGATGCTTATGCGATGCATGATGCCTAAGCTATCTATGCTGCTCATGATATGTATGAACGTGCATGCTACCCGTTGGATTTAGTAATTTCTTTATTATTTTGGACTGGCATCGTGTCTAGAACGTGCTGCAGAATGAACGCGCATCTGTATCTAGACTAGGACCGAGCACTGAGTCTAGGGCGTGCTGCAGGCGCGCATCTAGAAACGTGCATCAAACATCCGTGAGCTCATCCAAAAATTATGTTTAATTGGGACTGAGCACTGGGTCTAAGACGTGCTGCAGAAAATGCACAATTGTACTTAGAAGCGTGCATCGAGCATCCCTGGGTTGTTAAAATTATATTTGTTCCTTGAGTTAAAACGTATTACTATCTACATCTGTTTCTACTACACGTGGGGTTTCATTGAATTATCGTCATACCATGATGTGTGACTTATATTTCTTTGTGATGTAAGACGCATCTAGTATAGTTTAACAAGTTTAAAATTACACCAAATGCTCATAATATTACTTATCAAGCCTATGTCCCTATTGTCGCAACGACTCTAAATACACTAGACTTGTAAGACCTAGGACCATCCTATAGCCTCTCTTGGGAAACAATTCCCTATAGAAACCTAATAACACAACATATGACGAGGGATCCTCCATCCCCTTGTTAACTAACACATAGGCCAGCCTCTAGCCTGAATGTCACATCACTCATGGATCTAATTGGGAAACTCATTCATCAAGCATTGGTTTTCACTTAGCATATAACATATAATATGCACACCATACATATATATATATATCATATAATACCACATAACAATACATCATATTATAGTATAATTATATAGAAATTTCTTTTCCCTTTTTTTTTTTCTAGCGTAAGTATACACTAACTTTGGTTGAAATCAACCTGTTCTTGACAAGGACTAGGGATTACTCCACACTTGGAATACGACTCTTTTCTTAGACCTAATGCCTTGTATTAATCGTGGTATCGATGTCACGCCCCAAAATACCCCCTAGGAGTTAAGGGATACTTTAGAGGTGACTACGTGTACCTGTCAAACCATCCTGTAATGCAAGAGGCTAAACATAATATAATACAATGATAATCAGAGCGCGGAAACTAAACATAAGTGCGGAAGCATAAGCCAACTTTTTCTTTTCTTCTATTACTCCATATAGTATTCCAAGTTAACATATACTAAATACAATCAAAGTAAAGGTGGACATGCCCACCTATCAAAATACAAAAAGGAACTCTCTAACACTCTCCTCTCAACAGTAGTCGAGGTATGGCCACACATCCAAGTCCCCATCCTCTTGAGACTGCCATGGGATAGGTGGCTCCCTCTCCTCTACATACTCCTCCTCGGCCTAAGGCTCGGGATCGAGGACATCCACGGTACCTGCCGACATAAAAGTACGGCTGAGCATGGAATACTCAGCGAGTACAAACTACTAGCTAACCATAACAATAACGAACGCATAACAACAGTGAGCAATACAAGATATTAATTTAAAGCAATAGTGAAAGCATAAGATACATAGCCATATCTTGACATGCGTATATGAATGCAAAAACCTCGGTAAAACTCATGTCTCGGAAACCTTTTTCGTGTCTCGGTCAAAACATGTATGTGTATCGTGTCTTGTCTTGTATTTCATGTCTTGATTTGTTCTTGACTTGTATACTTGTGAGCCAGAGGCTAGCACCCTTCCTTGGGCTACCAACCTCCTTGTCATGTTCTCTCTTGCATTTCACTTGTGAGCCAGAGGCTAGCACCCTTCCTGGGGCTACCAACCTCCTTGTCATGTTCTTGTTCCGTTTCTCTTGTGAGCCAGAGGGTAGCACCCTTCCTTGGGCTACCAACCTCCTTGTCATGTTCTTGATTCATCATATACAATTACAATCTTGGAAAAACCGGTTTCATGCATGCATGTGTGGTATGTGTAGCACTTGTAATATCATGATGACAATGTGACATGAAGAGTAGTGTATAGCAATTCAATCCGCAGTATAACCATATAGGAATTTGAGTAATCTACGTGGCATTTGAATAGTTCATCATTCATAAGAACACATGCATAAGATCTACTTTCATTTTCTTCATTTATGTCATTTATTCCTAGTTTAGGCATTTTGTCAAACACATAGCATGCAAGGTTCCTTAATGATTCATCTTCTTCTTTTTAGTGCCTACTTTCCATCCAAAAATCAAGGTATGTTCATTATTGGTAAAGTACCCATCCACCATTTTCATCACACACATCACCCAACATACACCTCGGCATCCAATCGCCACATCAACACCCACACACATCCATACCTTTTTCTTATCTTATTTAGGTTCATTGGAGATGATACATTTCATATGGGAGGCAAACATAATAGCATAAATCACATTTCATAAGGAAAACCTAGATTTATTGCTAGGGTAAGTTAGTAGGGTGTACTAACCTTGAATCAAGGCTTGATCCTTAGTAGAAACCTTGATTGAAGCTCCAACTTGCAAGAAGAAGGATCCTTGCTTGAAGAAGGCTTAGTGTGGGGAAAACAACCTTGAAGTGGCCGTAGAAAACGCTGCCCTACCTTGGAGAAGGAGTCCCACACGAACTTGAGGTTGGATTTTCGAAATCCAAGCTTTTAGGGATGCTCTTGGGGTGCTTAAACCATTGATCTTACTCTCAAATGGAAAGGGGGTTTTGGAACCCTAGTTTCTTCTCCCTCTCTCTCAAATATCCCTAAGTGTTGTAAGTGAGGCCTCAAAGGGTCGAGCAAACCCTTATGGGTAAGGGTTTAACACCCAAAAGACGAAAACGCCCTTACTGAAATTTCTGCAAAAACGCGAAGACCGAGCGATCGGTGGTTATGACCGATCGATCGGTTGCCTACCGAGCGATCGGTGTTTATGACCTATCGACCGGTCAAAAAACTCACTCTCTGGAAAATTTCCCCATACAAAATTTCTGACCGCGCGATAGCTACTGATCGATCGGTTATGGACCAATCGATCGCTGACTGGACCGAGCGATCGGTTCTCTGTATGTCTGGACTGTTTTGACCATATCTTTTGACTCGCTCGTCGGATTTCGACGATTCAACTTGCGTTGGGTTCGTCTTTCGAAAACGCACATTTCTGACGTTTCGAAGTTTCCGATTTCTCCCTTATTTATTAATTAGACTACAAAAACGGCCAATTAGCTACGAAGGTGCTATTCATTAAGGATGAAAAAGTCCGGGGTGCTACATTCTCCCCCCCTTACAAAAATTTCGTCCCCGAAATTTGGACGATACATATATGCACAAAATCAAAACAAAATTACAAGCCATATGCACAAGTCTATTCAAACAACTCGGGATACTTTGCTTTGACTTCGGCTTCACGTTCCCATGTAGCCTCTTCTCGAGCGTGATGTTGCCATTGCACGAGAACTAGCGGAATAGTCTTGTTGCGAAGTACTTGGTCTCTTCGATCCAAAATATGAACCGGCTTCTCAACCAAAGTGAGATCCTCTCGAATCTCAACCGGATCAAGCTCGATGACGTGAGAAGGATCCGGGATGTACTTCCGAAGCTGGGAGATATGAAACACGTTGTGGACCGCCGCCATGTGAGCGGGCAAAGCAACACGGTAAGCCACCTCGCCAACTCGAGTAATGATCTCGAACGGACCCACATATCTCGGGCTAAGCTTGCCTCTCTTCCCGAATCGCATAACACCTTTGGTCGGTGAAATCCTTACAAACACAAAATCACCGACTCGGAATTCAAGATCCCTCCTTCGGTTATCGGCATAGCTTTTCTGTCTATCTTGTGCGGTCTTCAACCTCTCCCGTATAAGTTTGACCCTATCCGCGGCTCGTTCAATCAACTCGGGGCCCAAAATCTTTCTTTCTCCCACTTCATCCCAATACAACGGGGATCTGCAACTCCTTCCGTACAAAGCCTCGAAAGGCGCCATTTGTATGCTTTCTTGATAACTATTGTTGTAAGCGAATTCCACCAAAGGTAGGTGATCTTCCCAACTTCCCTTGAAGTCTAGCATACATGCTCGGAGCATATCTTCAATAACCTGATTCACCCTCTCGGTTTGCCCGTCGGTCTGTGGGTGGAAAGCTGTGCTAAAGTCTAATCGGGAGCCCATTGCACCTTGAAAACTTTTCCAAAACCTGGATGTGAATCTTGAGTCTCTATCCGACACAATACTCACTGGCACCCCGTGTAACCGGACTATTTCCTTGATGTATAGCTCCGCTAACTGATTGGAGTTGAATGTAGTCCGGTACGGTAAGAAATGAGCGGACTTCGTGAGTCTATCAATAACTACCCATATAGCATCGGTCTTCTTGACCGTCTTCGGCAATCCCACGATAAAGTCCATAGAGATATGTTCCCATTTCCACTCGGGAATAGGGAGGGACTGCAAAAGTCCAGCCGGTCTCCTGTGTTCGGCTTTGACTTGTTGGCACACCAAGCATTTAGACACATACTCCGCTATTTCTCGCTTCATGTTCCGCCACCAAAAATGCTTCTTCAAGTCCCTATACATTTTGGTACCCCCGGGGTGAACGGTGTACTTGGACCGGTGAGCCTCGTACAAGATTTCTCGCTTAAGCTTCTCATCGGCTGGGACACATACTCTTCCCTTGAAAGTGATAATTCCATCTTCCCTCGCCGTAAAGTCCTTACTGCCACTTTTAACTGACTTGTCTCGGCAAGAAAGTAGTTCGGCATCCATTTCCTGCAACTCCTGGATCATGCTCAACATAAATGGCCTAACTGTGATGCTAGCCATTACCGGCCCATAGGTAGGGAGACTAAAACTGATGTCGAGGTTGGATGCATCCTCTAGCAATCTCCACTCCTTCAGCATCATATGCGCCAAAAGTCCGATAGGCTTCCGGCTAAGAGCATCGGCTACTACATTTGCCTTGCCCGGGTGGTATTGAATGGAGCACTCATAGTCCTTCAAAAATTCTACCCATCTTCTTTGCCTCAGGTTCAACTCTTTCTGGGAAAACAAATACTTAAGGCTTTTATGATCTGTGAATATCTCAAATTGTTCCCCATAAAGATAATGTCGCCAAATCTTCAATGCAAACACAACTGCGGCGAGTTCTAAGTCATGAGTGGGGTAATTCTTTTCATGCTCCTTCAATTGTCTTGATGCGTAGGCAATGACTTTCTTATGCTGCATAAGGACACACCCAAGTCCGATATGCGAAGCATCGCTATATACCTCATAACCACCATGTCCGGATGGCACAGTAAGGACAGGGGCTGTGGTGAGGCGTTTCTTCAACTCTTGGAAACTTACTTCACATCGGTCACTCCAACTGAACTTTGCACTTTTTCTTGTCAAGTAGGTGAGAGGTGCAGCCAAACTGGAGAATCCCTCCACAAATCTCCGGTAGTAGCCTGCCAATCCGAGGAAACTACGTATCTCCGTAACGCTCTTGGGCCTCTCCCAACTCATGACTGCCTCAACCTTGGCTGGATCTACAGAAATACCCTCGGCCGACACCACGTGTCCAAGAAATGCGACTTTCTCTAGCCAGAACTCGCACTTACTCAATTTGGCATATAGCCTATGCTCTCTCAACATCTCCAGAGCAAGACGGAGGTCTCGTGCGTGATCTTCCCGTGTCTGGGAATACACCAAAATGTCATCAATGAATGCAATCACGCATCGATCCAAGTACGATCGGAACACCCGGTTCATCAAATCCATGAATGCCGCCGGTGCATTCGTCAGCCCTAAAGGCATGACAAGGAACTCGTAATGCCCATACCAAGTCCTAAAAGCCGTCTTCTGAACATCTTCCGCCTTGATCCTTAATTGGTGATACCCCGATCTAAGATCAATTTTGGAGAAGAATCTCGCTCCCTTCAGTTGGTCAAACAAGTCGTCTATCCTTGGCAATGGATAACGATTCTTGATAGTTACCTTGTTCAACTGACGGTAGTCTATACACATCCTCATAGACCCGTCCTTCTTCTTCACAAAGAGAACCGGAGCTCCCCACGGCGAGACACTTGGTTGGATGAAACCAAGTTGTTGTAACTCCTCAATCTGCTTCTTTAATTCTTCAAGCTCTATAGGGGCCATTCTATATGGTGCCCTTGAAATCGGAGCGGTACCCGGAGCAAGCTCTATAGCGAATTCGATCTCTCTATCAGGAGGTAATCCGGGAAGTTCTTCCGGGAACACATCTAAGAACTCACTCACAACTGGAATAGCCGATGAGTTTTGTGCTTCTAGTGTGCTATACTCAAGGCTGCGAGGCGAGCAATGTCCCTCTCTCTTAATCCTCGAAAGTGAAAAGGCTTACCCCCTTCCGGCTTGAAATTCACCATCTTTTCAAAACACGCAACATGCCCGTGATGGTTTGCCAACCAATCCATACCAAGAATGACGTCAAAGTCTAAATCTTGGAAACCCAGGACGATAAGGTCGGCTAACAATTCATTCTCCCCCACTTGAACCACACTATCCCTGAATACCTTGTCCGTATCAACCGACTTGCCGAGTGGAGTTGCAATGGTCAACTCCCGCTCCAACGGAGTAGCCTCAGTCGAAAAGCCCTTTGCAAAACTTGGGGAGACAAAAGAGTGAGTGGATCCTGTGTCTATCAACACTCGAGCGAGACATTCGTTCACAAATAAAGCGCCTGTGCGATTAAGTAACTAATATCAGTAGATTTCAAATAGTAACAAGCATCATACATAGGTAACCCTTAGTATAACTAACCGCATAACAAGCCACAGAAATTTTATACAACTTAAACTCAAAATTCTCGCGTACCTTGCACGACATCGTCGGATGCACGTGCGTCTCTCTCCGATAGAGCAAAAACTCGACCCTGAGTGGCTGGGCGAGGAGGCCGGGCAGACTATGAGGCCCTCGAAGCCTGAGAAGAGCTAGGCTGAGATGTCTGCCTAATCGGGGGCCTGCTCCCCGAAGACTGAGCTGGCATTAGACGTCGGGGACAATCCCGAATCATGTGGCCCTGGTCGCCACAATGAAAACAGCCTCCTGTAGCCTTCCGACATTCCCCTGCTGGATGCCTCCTTCCACAAAGGGTGCAGACATCATGTGAATAAGTGGGAGGAGTATAACCCGTAGCCTGAGTCACTGCGGGGCGAGGAGCATACGAGGTAGCCGGGCGAAAGGCCGGTGGAGCCAAAGGGCGGAGAGCCTGTGGTGCCGAGTACATCCTCTGTGACTGAGCCGGCCCTTCGAACTGATAAGACATAGTCCTAGCTCTCTTCTCCCCTGAACTACTAGACTGTCCCTTCTCTATTCCTCTTCTCTTAAAGAACTCTTCGGAATTCGACTCGGCCAACAATGCCTTGTCCACAACTTCTGAATATGTCTCATGTCGAAACATTGAGACACGATCCTTGAGGTAGGCCTTCAACCCCCTCTCGAATTTCCGGGCCTTCATAGCCTCGGTAGCTATCATGTGTGGAGCAAATCGAGATAGCTCTGAGAACTTGGCTTCGTAAGCCGCTACAGACATATTACCTTGCTCCAAGGTAATAAATTCAATTTCTTTCTTTTCTTTCATCCCAACCGGAAAGTATTTCTTGTAGAAAACGTCCAAGAATTCTCCCCATGTCCATTCTTGGCCTTGCCGGGTCAACTCTCGGGTCCGAAGTGCAGACTTCCACCAATGGTCGGCCTCGCCTTCAAGCATAAAGGCAGCCCATGTGACCCTCTCTACTTCCGTAGGTGCCAAAACCGAGAATATCTTCTCAAGTTGCCGAATCCAACCCTCGGCAACAAGTGGATCAATGCTTCCACAAAAAGTTGGAGGCCTCATCCTCCGGAAAGCTTCTATCCCGGCTTGGGCTCGGTTAGGAGGAGCCGGTATAAGTGCCGCATTAGGCGGAGTGGCCGGTTGCCTTGCCGCCAACATAGCCAAAGTCTCGGCTATGGATGCGAATGCTTGGGCAAAGTCGGGCTGATCATCACCCGATGGAGCATCACCTCTATTACCCCTCGTGTTGTACCCGCGACCCCGGGTATTGCGTCTCATGATTTCTCCTGAGAACGACAATACAGCATGAGTCTAACTTGGATACGCATTTAGTACAATTTTTCGCAATTCACTCAATACATATTCATCAAGCACATTTAATAAGTACAACACCAATAATGTACACATGGTATATAACACAATAGCATAACATACAATCCGTGTTCCTAGTGTAGGACTCTATGTTCGGTTGAAGTTCAACCCATTTTGACTGAGACTAACTTGTTAGTCTATACTTGGAATACAACTCTCTAAGGTGATTCTAATACCTTGTTCAATCATCTAAGTGACCCTAGGGACTCTAATGCCTAGAGCTCTGATACCACTTCTGTCACGCCCCAAAATACCCCCTAGGAGTTAAGGGATACTTTAGAGGTGACTACGTGTACCTGTCAAACCATCCTGTAATGCAAGAGGCTAAACATAATATAATACAATGATAATCAGAGCGCGGAAACTAAACATAAGTGCGGAAGCATAAGCCAACTTTTTCTTTTCTTCTATTACTCCATATAGTATTCCAAGTTAACATATACTAAATACAATCAAAGTAAAGGTGGACATGCCCACCTATCAAAATACAAAAAGGAACTCTCTAACACTCTCCTCTCAACAGTAGTCGAGGTATGGCCACACATCCAAGTCCCCATCCTCTTGAGACTGCCATGGGATAGGTGGCTCCCTCTCCTCTACATACTCCTCCTCGACCCAAGGCTCGGGATCGAGGACATCCACGGTACCTGCCGACATAAAAGTACGGCTGAGCATGGAATACTTAGCGAGTACAAACTACTAGCTAACCATAACAATAACGAACGCATAACAACAGTGAGCAATACAAGATATTAATTTAAAGCAATAGTGAAAGCATAAGATACATAGCCATATCTTGACATGCGTATATGAATGCAAAAACCTCGGTAAAACTCATGTCTCGGAAACCTTTTTCGTGTCTCGGTCAAAACATGTATGTGTATCGTGTCTTGTCTTGTATTTCATGTCTTGATTTGTTCTTGACTTGTATACTTGTGAGCCAGAGGCTAGCACCCTTCCTTGGGCTACCAACCTCCTTGTCATGTTCTCTCTTGCATTTCACTTGTGAGCCAGAGGCTAGCACCCTTCCTGGGGCTACCAACCTCCTTGTCATGTTCTTGTTCCGTTTCTCTTGTGAGCCAGAGGCTAGCACCCTTCCTTGGGCTACCAACCTCCTTGTCATGTTCTCTCTTGCATTTCACTTGTGAGCCAGAGGCTAGCACCCTTCCTGGGGCTACCAACCTCCTTGTCATGTTCTTGTTCCGTTTCTCTTGTGAGCCAGAGGGTAGCACCCTTCCTTGGGCTACCAACCTCCTTGTCATGTTCTTGATTCATCATATACAATTACAATCTTGGAAAAACCGGTTTCATGCATGCATGTGTGGTATGTGTAGCACTTGTAATATCATGATGACAATGTGACATGAAGAGTAGTGTATAGCAATTCAATCCGCAGTATAACCATATAGGAATTTGAGTAATCTACGTGGCATTTGAATAGTTCATCATTCATAAGAACACATGCATAAGATCTACTTTCATTTTCTTCATTTATGTCATTTATTCCTAGTTTAGGCATTTTGTCAAACACATAGCATGCAAGGTTCCTTAATGATTCATCTTCTTCTTTTTAGTGCCTACTTTCCATCCAAAAATCAAGGTATGTTCATTATTGGTAAAGTACCCATCCACCATTTTCATCACACACATCACCCAACATACACCTCGGCATCCAATCGCCACATCAACACCCACACACATCCATACCTTTTTCTTATCTTATTTAGGTTCATTGGAGATGATACATTTCATATGGGAGGCAAACATAATAGCATAAATCACATTTCATAAGGAAAACCTAGATTTATTGCTAGGGTAAGTTAGTAGGGTGTACTAACCTTGAATCAAGGCTTGATCCTTAGTAGAAACCTTGATTGAAGCTCCAACTTGCAAGAAGAAGGATCCTTGCTTGAAGAGGCTTAGTGTGGGGAAAACAACTTGAAGTGGCCGTAGAAAACGCTGCCCTACCTTGGAGAAGGAGTCCCACACGAACTTGAGGTTGGATTTTCGAAATCCAAGCTTTTAGGGATGCTCTTGGGGTGCTTAAACCATTGATCTTACTCTCAAATGGAAAGGGGGTTTTGGAACCCTAGTTTTCTTCTCCCTCTCTCTCAAATATCCCTAAGTGTTGTAAGTGAGGCCTCAAAGGTCGAGCAAACCCTTATGGGTAAGGGTTTAACACCCAAAAGACGCAAACGCCCTTACTGAATTTCTGCAAACGCGAAGACCGAGCGATCGTTGGTTATGAACCGCTCGATCGGTTGCCCTACCGAGCGATCGGTGGTTTATGACCTAATCGACCGGTCAAAAAACTCACTCTCTGGAAAATTTCCCCATACAAAAATTTCTGACCGCGCGATAGCTACCGATCGATCGGTTATGGACCGATCGATCGCTGACTGGACCGATCGATCGGTTCTCTGTATGTCTGGACTGTTTTGACCATATCTTTTGACTCGCTCGTCGGATTTCGACGATTCAACTTGCGTTGGGTTCGTCTTTCGAAAACGCACATTTCTGACATTTCGAAGTTTTCCGATTTCTCCCTTATTTATTATTAGACTACAAAAACGGCCAATTAGCTACGAAGGTGCCTATTCATTAAGGATGAAAAAGTCCGGGGTGCTACATTCTCCCCCCCTTACAAAAATTTCGTCCCCGAAATTTGGACTATACATATATGCACAAATCAAAACAAAATTACAAGCCATATGCACAAGTCTATTCAAACAACTCGGGATACTTTGCTTTGGACTTCGGCTTCACGTTCCCAGTAGCCTCTTCTCGCGCGTGATGTTTGCCATTGCACGAGAACTAGCGGAATAGTCTTGTTGCGAAGTACTTTGGTGTCTCTTTCGTCGATACAAAATATGATAACCGGTTCTTCTCAACCAAAGTGATGGCGTATCCATCTCGAAGTCTCATACCCGGTATCAAGCTCCCCCCACCCCCCCCATGATCGACCGTTGAGAAAGGATCCGGGCGATGTACGTTCCGAAGTGGTGAGATATCGAAAAAACGCTTGTGGACCCGCCGCCATGGTCCGAGCGCGTGCATATAGAGCACAAGGTTTAAGCCTACCTCGCCAACTCGAGTAAGGATCTCCGTAACCGGGACCCACATATACTGGCTAAGCTGTGCCATCTCGTTTCCCGAATCGCACATAACACCTTTGGTTCGGTGAAATCCTTACAAACAGCAAAATTCATCACTGAGCACTCTCGGAAGCTTCAAGATCACCTCCTTCGGTGGACCGCGCATGCTTTGTTATGTCTTATAGTGTGCGGTCGGTAAACACTTTCCCGATATAGTTGGGACCCTATTCCGCGGCTCGATTCAATCAAACTCGGCTTCTGCTAGGGTCCCCAAGTAAAGTCTTTCTTTCTCCCACCTTCTATCCAAGTCAACGGGGATCTGCAACTAATTCGTTTATCAAAGCCTTGCGAATAAGGCGCCATGGATGCTTTCTGAATAATATGTGCAGTAAGCGAATACACCAAACAGTAGCGTGGATCTTCCCAACTTACCTTGACAGTCTAGCCATTAGACTATGCGACGGCTGCTTCTTCAATAACTATGATTTCCCCTCTCTGTTTGCCGTGTTCGGTTCTTCGTGTGGTGGTGGAAAGTCTGTGCTAAAGTTGCTCCTAATCGGGGGACCCAATTGCCACCTTTGAATACACTTTTCCAAAACCTGTGATGTGATCCTTGAGTCTCTTATCCGACCACATACTCTACTGGCACCACGTCTGGGGTAAACGGCATCCTTTTTCCTTGTGTATAGCCGCCAAAGAGTGGAGTTGAATGTAGTCTACGGAGACCCGGTAAGAATGAGCGGACCTTCGTGTACGTCTTATCAATAACTAACGAGATACAGCTATCGGTGTTCCTTCTTGATCCTGTCCTAACTGGCAATCCAGCCATAGGGATAAAGTCAATAGAGGATCTGTTACCATTTCTCACACGGGAATACGGGAAGGGACTGCAAAAGTCCAGCCGGGCTCCCTGTGTTCGGCTCTTTAGACTTGTGTTGGAACACCAAGCATTAGAGGCACATACTCCCGCTATTCTCGCTCTGTTGCTCCGCCACTCAAAAAGGCTCTCAAGTCCCTAGACATTTTGTGGTACACCCGGGTGAGTCGTTGGGTTTTGTTTGGCTGTGTCCGGGTGTGATACGGTTTGTTTTTCTTTGTTATTTGTCTGTTTTTGTTCTGAGTTGTAATTGTACGCGTGTGAGCCTTCGTACACGATTCTCGGCTTAAGCTTCTCTTCATCATGCTGGACCACATACCTTCCCTGAAATGATATTCCAATTCGTCCAGCCTCGCTCCGGTAAACTAGTCCTTACTGCCACTTTTAGACTGACTGGTGTTCAGCAAGAAAGTAGTTCGGCATCCATTTCCTGCAACGTCCGGGCTCGTCGTTAGGCTCAATCAAATCTCTGTCACCAGTAAATGGCCTACTATGATGCTAGCCATTATCCGGCCCATATGGTAGGGAGACTAATCAACTGACTGCGATGGGGAAGGCATTCGCTTCCATGCAATTCTCACTCCTTCAGCATCAGTATGCGTCCAGTAGAAGTCCGGTAGGCTTCCCGGTCTATACATGAGCATCGGCTACTACAGGTGCCTTGCGCTGCGCTGC
>JABCRI010000388.1:0-28305 GCA_015143295.1 Tetracentron sinense | reverse complement strand
CCAGGAGGTGCATCGCCTCTCGTTATAGATCAGTTTTCTTTTAACTTGGCTAAGCGTGATCCCCTCAAAAGACGCGGCATCTAAGCATAACTGCTCCCAAGAGGCCGAATAACTGCAGCCATCTTATTGAGATGGCAGGAATAGAATGAGGCCCCCCTCACCGCGACGATGGCCATCCAGACTAATACAGCTGCCCCAGGTATCAAGAGAAGAATGGTTCCTTCTACCTTTTTGGCGAACCTTTAAGAGCAACCCATATTCAACAGTTGATGATAACTTACCGCGCAACCGATTTCAGCGTAATTGTTGAAACTAGCCCCAGCGAAGGAATGTTGAAACAGACGGTAAAAAAGGCCTACTATACTGCAAGTACTTAAGCCATACATCTTTCGAAGGTCCAAGTGCCTCCCGACCTCCCATTTAACAGGAATAATGAGGCGCAAAGGTATATCAGGAATAAAGAGAAGAGCGTTAAAGTTGGTTGCTACCCATTTTAGTGCCCCATTGATGCTGCCCTGACTCCACCGATTCGACAACATCCTCAACTCAAAATCCTCAGACTGGTGGAGCGCTTGAGACAAAATCAGCTATCAACAGGCGCCGACAGCCAGTGAGCAAACCCTCGAGAAGAAATTTTACTCCACTTACTTACTCTTTAGATCAGCTCCTGACTTTCTTCTCAAACAGGATCATTGTGACTCTAAAGCGCGATCTCCGACTCTCTGTCATTCCAGTTGCTACTAAGCACAAGATCGTGAAATTACCATTGCAGATCATTAATTGATGCATATCATCGAGGACCCCTGGTCATGCTACAGATGTATGTTACACTCTTCGCTGATATTCAAAATCTGTTAGCATCAAGACGCAGAGTTAGAATTACATCGCGGAAATACTAGCATCATCCAGCCTCCTCTTCCCCCACTATCAAGGAGCCAGATTATTTTCGTGAGCCGGGGACGGAAAGTCTGATGGTAGTATATGTGGAAGATTGTTGCGGTGTTCAAGATAAATGATGCTATTTTTATGCCCCTTCATACCGGCCATGTTAGAATCCCATACTCATCAGTCCTTCGTATCTTTTGAATCCCCGTTCTTCAAAACGATGTCAAAAAACCTTGCATGCACCAATAACAGTCAACCTACCATTCATCCCATTCAGCGTTTTTTTCCCCTATACAAATCCCGTTTATCCTGATGAAAAAGAGAAAATGGTGTCTATACCATCCCTGCCCTGTGGTTGGCTACAGAACCCGAGGTCTGTTACATCGCCCATTATCCCTCGGGGTAAAGGTCCAGTCAGATTCCATACATTCCTAGCCACAATCCACCCCCTTAACCGTTTAACGGCCACCCCTCCAGACTCTCATTCTGGACAATAGAAAACCATCACTGCCCCAATAACCAGGTCAGGAAGAGTTTACAAAAAAACTTTCAAAAACAAAACAGCAACCAGAAGCTTGGAGCATGCCCCTAAGTCCAAGAGGCACAAGAGCAATGTCTGAGTCATGAGCCAGCAACAAAAAAAAGAGCAGAGATGCCTGCCATTATTGAAAATTTTGGAAAAAAGCAAAGGAATAGTAACCCCATTGCCCCCCATCAACTCACAAAGCCCTCCCAGCTCAAAATTTCAGTGAGTGGGATTGCTTTAACTTCAAGGCACCATCGCGGAACAATTGCTCAGGGTGTTTGAACAACGACTCTAGTCACAAGGACATAACACTCCGAGCCGTTTTGGGGCAACTGGTAGGTAAGATTCTGGCAACCAAAGACCTATTTACCTTCAGTGCAAAATGGAAGAGGAAATTCCAGACAGTAATAAATTTTGAACACACACCTCAGCAGACTCTTTACATCTTCAGCTAGCACGTGCCGATGGGGATGTAAACACTTTCAGCAGTTTCTGGTAGGACATGGATTCGGTTTGAAGTTTGCCTACATTAACTACTTTGAAGGCTTGGGACTGGCATATCAGTCACGTCCAGAACAGGCTATGACAAATTAGAGATTTCGAAAATTCAACTCGCACAAAACTAATGCAGCGAGTGATGTCGACCTGCAACATGTCCATTGCCCGGCCATCAGATTTTTAGCACCAATTTGCAACGTGGTAAATGTGCCAGCTCTTTCCTCTTCTTCTTGCGAAGGCCCGGTGGGCATTCACACATCGGATGGAGCCATCCCTTCATGTACACTTCATAAGAGATTAAGTTCATTCAAGGGCTGTGACCAACTGATTGTGATCTCCAACGAATCTTTAGCCCGCAGTTCTTTGGGGATCGTCAAGAATTGGGACATAGCGCCGCCGCAGCCTTTTTATGACTTATCAGTTTGAGGAGGTATACTTGTTAGCTCAGCCCCTTGAAACCAAGATGAAAGAAGAAAAGATGAATCATTCTACCGCAAGCCACGTTGATGGTCATGCAAAATGAAGTACAGACCTGGTTTGGTTTGGGCGACCACCACCAAGAGAATGAAGAAGCGGTATGTAGCACCTCCTAACACAACCTCGTTTCGAATAGGCGTACACAACCAGACGTTGAAAGATTTCCGAACAAGTTGACTATCAAGCCGAAATATCATCAGTAAAGTTGGCTGCCCCCACCTCCCTAATCTGTTACCTTTCCTGCAGCCAGTACTCTCATACCTATGATTTTGAAATCTATAAAGAACCGTTCCCTTTTGCAGGGCATACCAGAGCTCTAGAGCCAATCAGACCCACCATTGCACCTAATACAGCCAAGTAACCCCCCCAAAAAACCAAACCCCCCCCCCCCAAAAAGTGACGATCCTGCAAGGTTTTTGAAATGTTCGAAGCCTTGCTCAGTGGCTTTGAAGAACTCGCTGTGGACACAGCTTTGAAGAAGCTTGCAGTCCAGAATGGATTTGGCCTGGCCCATGCAGAACCAGAACAATGTGGTGCACCCTCTCTGTGCACGCAAGCCATCATCCAGTTTGCTTCCGCTCATACCAGAAGCCCAGTTCTTCTCCTCTCGTATGGAGGCCGACCCGCATACCCCATCACGCGTTTGACTCGACCATAGACACAGCCAGAGCGAAGCCAGGGAACGCCCGATAAAGAAGGCCTAGCGACTAGTCCAGACCATGGACCCAGTGTCTTTCTTTATTTGTTCTCGTCATCTTTAGACATGTACAAAAAAAACCAAAATTTTTATTTACTCTAAGGTGGCTTTGTTGGCTCATTTCAAATAGTCAATCGAACGTCTCTTTGCCTTTACCGCATCTTGTAAATATATAGAAAAACAGCAATTTGTGGAGAAAATCAAATGCAAAATTCATTTTCTTGTCTCAAGACTTTCGTTTCCTTTGACAATATACAAGAAATTTTGGCCTCCTGATGAGTATGATACTAGTGTCTCCAAAAAGGCCTCTAGCTGATCTGAAGTCACCCCCCCCCCCCCCCCCCCAACAAATAAAAAAACACTCAAATACAAGACACGAGCCTTATTTAGGTTTGCCAGGATTGCCACCAGGCCATAAAGCTAACCTACAAATCATGAAATCAATCTTGATTTTTTTTTTTTTTTTTTTTTTTTTTTTTTTTTTTCTTCTCTTTTTTTTTTGTTTTTTTACACTTTTGGAAGTAGAGTAATGACGAGAGAGGAAGAAGAAGAATCTCCACAAAGAGATCCTCGACCTCCTTTTGAACAGGTAACTGAGCGTGATATGTAAACCTACAATGAGGAGCGACACGAGACCATATATCTCTGGTCGGCCATCCGAAGATGATCCTAATGTCTGTTGAAGTTGCCGCACTACAATCGAAGCATGAGCCCAAGTGATGCGCTATGTGATATGACCCTCAAAAGTTAATTGATGCATTTGCTTTCGGTCATATTGCACTGGATAATGCACACGCGCCTTGATGCCAGAATTATAGTCAGCATTGCCATATGAACCCCAGGGGTAAAACCAGTTTTAAGCAGAAGCTCATGGCGTGTTAGGCCAGAATGGTCTCAAAAGGTTAAATGAGGAGATTGCCAAAGGACCAATAAGTGAAGTGTTCCGTAGCAGTCGGCAACTTACCCCCGAATGGCTGCCACATATAAAGGTACCAAGATGCTACAGAAGGATGCGACAAGCCGTCAGACGAGAATGCTGGCATTGATCTATGAGACTGTGAACAAGAGCCAGTCCCAAAAGATAATTTCCAATTCCATCACATAGATCATCCCTTGTCGATATACAGATGCCGACATGAACCTTATCTTTTATGGATGGCGATTCTCAGCGTATAATCACCTTTATCAAAATGGCCTGAACAGAGGATTGGAATAAAGACCTCGCCTTTATTAACCCCCTTGAGCGGCAAGTTCTTTTATGTTACAAGCGTCATCGCCATTTGGCCCTTGAAGAATGCAGGCCTCGGCAAACGTATCAAAGGGCCAATGATACGCCCATTATTTCATGATATGCATGCCCAAAGCGCCCTACAGGGCTTTAGTATGACGAGCATGATGCAAATCCCCCAATTGGTAAAGATCAACCCAGAAGATTTGCAGAACTTATGGGACAAGGCTCAGATGTCTTTGGTCTAAG
This sequence comes from Tetracentron sinense, assembly GCA_015143295.1. Classification (NCBI taxonomy): domain Eukaryota; kingdom Viridiplantae; phylum Streptophyta; class Magnoliopsida; order Trochodendrales; family Trochodendraceae; genus Tetracentron; species Tetracentron sinense. The sequence goes on along the minus strand of JABCRI010000388.1, from coordinate 23,745 downwards.
TAAATCCAGCCAAAATGCTACGTTCGGAAACAACGTCCACGCCGAAAACTTCCTTGGTTTCACCTTGTCAGTAAAAGAGCGAATTGATCCCGAGATCGATCGAAGCCAAAGCAAGAGCTTATCTCGAGATGCCTACACCTCAAACAGAAAAGGAATGCCTGAGGATTTATCTGGCCGCTAGAGCATCAGATATATGCAGTCGTTTTATTGCACAGCTTTAACTTCCCTCAGATTTGCTGAGCCCGATTTTTTCAAATATGCCTTGAAGAATTGTTGCCGCCACATATCTGGTAGATTGAATGTCAACAGGCCTCTTGCATAAGATCAAGCATTATCTTCTACAATCCATCCGTGTGCCTTTGTCCCTCCGACACGCCCGGACGAACCACTTTTAATAGTACATCTCCATCCAAAAAACTATCATGCGGTTGTGTGCTAGCTCAGCAATGATGATCGCGCAGAAAGGAACAGAAGCCATCTATTACATCAGTAAGCCGTTCTGACCACACGATGAGAAGAGAAGTACAATGCCTTTAGACGAAGCAGCTTGTCTGAGCATTGCGTGTGGGCTACCCAAACGATTACGACATTACTTATTGCTCCATCCTGTGATTTAGCTATCAAGAATGGATTCCACTCAAGTATAAATTTCTTATGTTACGATTCTTCTCATTTTTTTTTTTCGTCTTCTGATCTTCTGACTTTACTATTTGATCCATTACTTGTTTTACTGCGTCCTCACTTTTTTTTAAGCCTCTCATTATTTATTTAACTTTTTTTCTCCTTTCTTGGTTTTTTTTATGTCTTCTACTTTAATGTCACTTTCTGATGTTGTTATTATATTCTTTCTAGCATCACTTTTCTTTTGTTTGTTCGTTTTTGTTTTTTTTTACTCTTGTCGTCATCGTTGATTTTTTTGCTCTATTTTCTGTGAACTTTTTTTGCTTCTGTTTTCACCCTTCTCTACTTTTACGCTATATTGTATCTACTTACTTCCTTATTTTCTTTTGTGTCTTCTTCTAACTTCTTACTTATGTTTATAAACCACTTTTTATAGTTGTTCTTCTTCTACCTTAAACTTGTCCTTTTCTAAGAGTCAGCTTGTTATTGCATTTTTGTCTTTTTTTCTTTTCTTTCCTTTTCGTTGTTTTTTTCTTTGCCTTTTTTCTTGACCTGCGAGCCCTTTTCCTTTCTTCTTGTCGTGTATTCGCTATTCTTCACGGAAGAAGCCTGACTACTTCCAGGAAGAACACGCCAGAAGGCTCATGATGTTTATCAGAATTATTTGACATCACATACAATGACGCAAAATCAATCAAGGGCAAGCAATTGCGATAATTGGCATGACCTACCACGCTTTCTCTAAAGAGCATCTCTGTGTCCCCCCCCCCCCAGTTTGGGCTCGTACGTATGTTCATTTTTTTTAGTCGGTGCCCAGCTACACTGACTACTAGTTTTTGGTTTTCGATGCCCCCCCTTTATTTTTTTTTTTTTTCTAAAGTATACTTTCCCACTGCCAATCAGCAGGGGATGCGGTGATATATAGTTGAAGATTGGGAAATTTTTTGTACTTATGCATGCTTATGTTAAGCCCCTATTTTTGCAAATCAACAACTCGGTAAGTGACGTTAGCACTTTTTATACGTCAGCCCGGGAATCGCATTTTACTCGCTATCCTGTCACAAAAGCCAGCGCTGTCCACTCAGTCTTCGGTATGACTCACGTTCAAGCATAATGGAAACTCAGTTGTTCATAATAACTACTGCAGAATTACGAGGGGCATTGTATAGCTGGACTCAGAGAAACACATTGTATTGGCCATTAAGAGATTGACTGTTTATGGGGATTCACAACCTCTTACTGGTAAGTTGTCAGGCTTAATGAGCATGGCATATCAGAGGAAGAATCGCGGATGTCAGTATCTGGCATGCCTCAATGTTTTAATAACTAAGTTCAGAAGACCTTTCAATCACAGGTGTAGGCACGCATAACAGATTCGCCCGAAAATTTTTGATCCTTGCGACCCTAGCTGCGATGGTTAAGTTTCCTAAGGAAGTCTAATTTGGCCTATTGAGATTCAGCAACACGACCAACCAGCTTATTGTCTAGTTATAGAAGAGCGCCCAGATGACAAGCCATGTACACAGATATCAAGCAATATTTGGATGACGGCACTTTTCCTCTGGAAGCCACCAAAACAGATCGTCGAGCAATCAGAAGACTCTCTATTCAGTTTGTTCTCTCAGGAGGAGTGTTATACAAGAGGTCACCCAATTTGATTTGGTTGAGATGCCTTGATAAAAAGGAAGCAGCACAAGTGGTTGAAGAGGTTCACGGAGGAGTTTGTGGTCCCCCACATGAACGGGTTAATGCTGTCAAAGAAGATTCTTAGATTGGGGTACTATTGGACTACTATGGAATCCGATTGCTGTCGTCATGTTCAAAAATGCCATCAATGCCAGATTACGCAGACCGAATCAATGCACCACCTACTACATTGCACAATCTTACTGCACCTTGGCCTTTCTCAGCTTGGGGCATAGACGTCATTGGGCCCGTCACGCCGAAAGCATCAAACGGTCATCGGTTTATTCTTGTTGCTATTGATTATTTCACAAAATGGGTTGAAGCGGCCTCTTTTGCTAATGTCACAGCCTCAGTTGTTCAGCGGTTTTTCAAGAAAGATATCATTTGCAGATATGGGGTTCCGTATGAGATCGTCACAGATAATGCTCTCAATTTCTGCAACAAAGGTATGACTGAACTCTGCCGGAGATTCAAAATCCAACATCATAATTCTACACCGTACAGACCTCAAGCCAATGGTGCAGTCGAAGCCGCAAACAAAAACATGAAGCGAATCATCGAGAAAATGGCAATTAGGTATTCTGCCTGGCATGAAATGCTCCCCTACGCACTCATGGCCTACAGAACATCGATTCACACTTCGACTGGTGCGACACCATTCTCCTTAGCATATGGTATGGAAGCTGTCTTGCCTATTGAGGTAGAAATTCCGTCATTGCGAGTGCTAATGGAAGCAGAAATTGAAGAATCAGAATGGGCACAAGCCAGATATGAACAGTTGCATCTGATTGAAGAAAAGCGATTGAAAGCCATAGATCACTCTCAAGCCTATCAGAGGCGTATGGCCAGGGCGTTCAATAAGAAAGTCAAGCCCAGAGATATTGAAGTTGGTGACCTTGTTCTCCGGAAGTTGTTGCCAAATCGTCCAGATCCGAGAGGGAAATTTACACCAAACTACGAAGGCCCATACATTGTCAGGGAAAAGTTCTCGGGAGGCGCCCTTCGACTTGGACGTATGGATGATGAGGATCTTCCTGAGCCAATCAACACAGATAAAGTTAAGAAGTATTATGCTTAGGATCCTATCTGATAACTGCTTGTACTCTTAGCTTCTTTGGGAAATGATAGGAGGCCGTATTTGGTGCCCGCTCTCCCTATAAATCATGTAACACCTACAATATATCAATAAAATTCGTTAGTTAACCCTTCGAGCCTAATAGCCTCTCTTTCAAACACCTTCTATCGGGACACCTTGCACTTAGTCTGCTATGAACTACGTCATGACCTGATCCTGAAAAAGGTACGTAGGCAACCTGGAAATCAGGTGCGGTCAAGATTTTCAAACCATTTGGACAAAGCAGCTCCAATTCAACAAAAAAAACAAAAAAAAACAAAAAACAAAAAAAAAAACAAAAAAACAAAAAAAAAAAATCCAACAAAAAAGAAAAAACAAAAAAAAAAGGGGAATAGAGAGGTTGATTGAAAGAAAAAGAAAAAAAATCAATCAAGAGGTGTTTAAGAAAAGACAGAATTTCGATAAGCAGAAAGGGTGTCCCAGACTTTCAGTCCCCTCAGCCAATGTTTCGTCCCATCTCAAGTCCTCCTAGATCCCTTAGAGACTAAGAGTACAAGCAGTCATTAGAATAGTATCTGAGCTAGAACATTGGCATTCAAGGCAATGAAGGGAGTAAAGCCTCCATATGAAATAAATCGCGGGCATGAGTGAAAACCTGAAAAGGCCTCATTGCGCAAAAATTACGCGAACCCCAGCTCTAGTCTTGTGACTAAGGGCAAAAGAGGGAAAATAATTTGATCAATTTCGCAGGCATGAGTGAAAACCGGAAACGGCCTCATCGCGCAAAAATAATGCGAACCCTGTGACTTGGTCATTCCAAGGGTAAAAAAAGGAAAAAAGTTGAAAGTGGTCCAAACAGCGAATTTTGGAAAAGACCATTTGTGCATCAATTTTTCAGGCAATCAGTCACTGTAATAAGAGCAGAATCGTACTTCAAATAAATTGCGGGCATGAGTGAAAACCGGAAACGGCCTCAATGCGCAAAAATCATGCGAACCACAGCTCTAGTCTTGTGACTAGAGGCAAAAGAGGGAAAATAATTTGATCAATTTCGCAGGCATGAGTGAAAACCGGAAACGGCCTCATCGCGCAAAAATTATGCAAACCCGTGACTTGGTCATTCCAAGGGCAAAAAAAGGGAAAAAGTTAAAAAACAGTTCAATAGAGAAATCTGTAGAAGACCATGCGCGCTTCACTTCTCAAGCAAATCAGATTTGTCTCAACAATCCATTTGTTCACAAGACTCTGTGTAGTGCCAATATAGCTCAGGGAGAGACCAAACTTAGTTTTACTTATCCTGAACAATAATGATCAATAAAGTCATGATTTCTTTTGGTCATACTGTACTGTTCGAAAACGTCAAATGTTTTCATGATTTTCAAAATGCTACATCCAAAAGGCAATTCCCTTGCAACCTCGAAGGCAAAGTATAGTATTTCACATGATTTCAAAAGCCATTTTTTAAAATAAATTTTACAATTTTCAAAAAAAAAAAAAACAAAAACAAAAACAAAAAAAAAAAAAACAAAAAACACAAAAAAAATGGTATCAGAATTTTTGTTCAAATTTGGGTCTTATGGTCTGACTAGGGCAGTCTCCTCTCGCTCATAGCAAGCAACGTCTCTTGCGATCATGGATTAGCAAGGAAACAAGTAAATCTCTAGCAAATTATTTTTTTCGAAATGCGTTGTCATTCATCCAATCCCGGTTGACATCGAAATGTGTTGTCATCCATTTCATCTTTTCTGTTTGACATCGAAATGTGTTGTCATTCAACCTCTTCTTGGTTGACATCGAAATGTGTTGTCATCCATTTCATCTCTTCTGTTTGACATCGAAATGTGTTGTCATTCATCCAATCCTTGCTGACATCGAAATGTGTTGTCACCCATCAATCCAATCTCTTCTTGGTTGACATCGAAAGGTGTTGTCATCCATTTCATCTCTTCTGTTTGACATCGGAATGTGTTGTCATTCATCTCTTCTTGGTTGACATCGAAATGTGTTGTCATCCATTCCATCTCTTCTGTTTGACATCGAAATGTGTTGTCATTCAATCTCTTCTTGGTTGACATCGAAATGTGTTGTCACCCATCAATTCAATCTCTTCTTGGTTGACATCAAAATATGTTGTCATCCATTTCATCTCTTCTGTTTGACATCGAAATGTGTTGTCATTCATCTCTTCTTGGTTGACATCGAAATGTGCTGTCATCCACTTCATCTCTTCTGTTTGACATCGAAATGTGTTGTCATTCATCTCTTCCCGGTTGACATCGAAACGTGTTGTCATCCATTTCATCTCTTCTGTTTGACATCGAAATGTGTTGTCATTCAATCTCTTCTCGGTTGACATCGAAATGTGTTGTCATCCAATTCATCTCTTCTCGGTTGCCATCGAAATGTGTTGTCATCCATTTCATCTCTTCTGTTTGACATCGAAATGTGTTGTCATTCATCTCTTCTTGGTTGACATCGAAATGTGTTGTCATCCATTCCATCTCTTCTGTTTGACATCGAAATGTGTTGTCATTCAATCTCTTCTGTTTGACATCGAAATGTGTTGTCATTCATCCAATCCCTGCTGACATCGAAATGTGTTGTCACCCATCAATTCAATCTCTTCTTGGTTGACATCGAAATATGTTGTCATCCATTTCATCTCTTCTGTTTGACATCGAAATGTGTTGTCATTCATCTCTTCTTAGTTGACATCGAAATGTGCTGTCATCCACTTCATCTATTCTGGTTTTCATCAAAATGTGATGTCACCCTCATCCAGCGCTCCGTGCGTATCTCAGCTCTCCGTGAGCATTCCTCGCATTCCATGCGAATCTCAGCTCTCCGTGAGCATTCCCTGCGTCTCGTGCGCATTTCAACTCCCCGTGATCTTTCCCCGCGCTCTGTGCGCATCTCAGCTTTCCGTAAGCACTCTCAATGCTCCATGCGCACCTCAACTTTCATGCTATAGCACTCCCAGTGTTCTAGACACTATATCAGTCTCCAGGCAGTAGTGTTCATGAGCTCCCTTCAACCCATCAATCCATGGTCCATGTACACCCACTTTCCCAAGCAGTCCTCCGTAATGAGGCTATAAACTACTATCCTTCACTCCATCTTTTTGTTTTGGCAAGTTTAACTAGGTTTTCCTTTTTCTTATCTTTGATTTTCATAAGTTTTCACAGGTTTTAGGCGTGTAAAAATGACGGTGTTTCAGTCTTTGTCGTTCAATTGCCAGCACTCTCCGACAAAGAGGGGCAACTGTGAACACCCCATTTTTACACCTCTAAAATTCTTTTTCTAATTTAATTTAATTAATTATTTTTTAATTTATGTTTCATTTTGTTTTGATTTTTTTTTTGGTCTCAAGAGAGAGAGAGATCATCCCCTTTACCCATTGTTCAAAGCCCTCAAAAGAAAAACCCCATGTTTAAAACCCATGAACCAAAACCCGAATCTAAAAACCCCAAAATCAAGCCCCTTTTTCTAAGCCCAAGTGCAATCAAGCCTAGCCCTCAAGGGTTTAAACCTTAAGGGCCCAAGCCTATGAAAACCAAACCAGCCCATCACTATCACCTATATAAGGAATGAGATAGGGTTTTCAAAACCCAATCTCATTCGGTTTTCCTCATCTCCCGATTTCCCTATTCCCTCTTTCCCCTTCTTCTGTTATGAAAACAGTAGAAAACCAGTAGCTCCACCACCTCCGGTCATCTTTCCGACCGTTTACGGCCAGCATCGCCTTCCAGCAACAGGGAGCTCTCCGTTGTTTTATCTCCCGACCCATCCCTCTCTCGATCTCACTCTTCAATCCAGATCCAGCATCTTCACCGGCGAGCTTCAGTTAGTTCCGGCCGGCAACAGTGTCCTCCGATCTTCCTTCCCTTTCTCCATTCTCTCCCATTCGGTCTCACTTAATCTCTCATACGATTTCATCTACGGTGAGTTCCATTGGTGGCGACAACAACTCTCTCAGCCTCCATCTTCTCCGGCAAGCCAAACACCACAGTATCTTCACCGACGGTAACTCATATCTTGAGCTCTTTCATTTTAGAGTTGGAAATACTAGATCTAGATCTGGAATTTCCAGATCTAGATCTCTGGTTCTTCATCTGAACTTCCTTTTGTTTTGATTAGTTTCGATTTAGCTCTCCAAGCCAGCAACGTTAGTCTCCATTGCAGCAGCAGCTCCGTCATCCCCGACCAGCTATTTGCTCTCCCTTCTTCTCAGAGAGCATCTCACCTCCGATCATCTCCTCCGGCAATTTTCAGATTTTCTTCGGCAAGTCCCAACTCGCATATATCAGATTTCGACCTCGGATCTCACTGCGATCCTTTCTTTTCTCTCGGCTTCGGTTGTCTCACCTGGTGAACTCCATTACCGGCGCCAGCATCTCCATCCTTGAGAATCGGTGAGCTTTAGATCGACATTATTTTCTCATTCTAATTTCAGATCTAGATCTAGATCTAGATCTAGAAACTGAGTTTCTCGTGTATTTATTTTTTGTTTTTTTTTTTGTTTTTTTTTCCAGTTCGTGTTGTCACAGGTCCATAGAAATCAGGCTCCCGACCGTTTTCTCCAGTCATCCTCTCCGGCGAAGTCATCCTCTCCGGCGAGCTTCTACACCTCCAACCTCTCACCTCCGTTCAGTAGATATCCTCAAAGAGGTAACCAAATCTTCCCTCACTCTTCAGATTTTCTCCTGTTCATCAAGTTCTTCGGATCTGGATCGGTAGATCCAGACTACTGTGATCACTCCCATTCGCGCATTTGCCATTAATTTATTTTCAGTTCATTATTTGTGTATTATATTGTTTTTTTTCTTCTTTTTGTCTATGCTCCCGTTCCAGATTTTCGGAACTCTCATCCGACCGTCTTCTCCAGCGAGCTCTGTTCCAGCTAGACCATGGCTGCACCGGCCATTTGATTTTCCTTTTTTCTTTTTATTTTTTATTTTATTATCTTAATATGTAAAATCCTTTGTTGGGTTTCCTCTTCTATATTCTGATCCACGGAGCAGCCACCACTATCGCCAGTCCCTCATCAACCCTCGCAGGTATTATCTCTCCCCTTTTATTTTATTTTATTTTATTTATTTATTTATCACCCTCTATTTATTATAGTAATTTTGTTAGATAGGCTCCAATTCATTTTCTACGCCCTGATTTTGTTCAAAATGAAGTTTTTAAACTTCCAATTTTGCTCAAAACCAAGACGTAGCAAATGCATACCTCCCCATGTGCTGTGTTTTTATTGTTTTTCAAATGTGAGGAGGGAGTATTGGAGATTTAAATATTTTTGGGCCCTTGGATCGGGCCATATGTTAGCAAGTTGGAAGCCCCCTTTAGAATCATTTCCCATTTTTTGGGCTTACCTCTTGAGGCCTTAGAATGATAGTGGACCAAAGCCAATTGACCATTAGTGGTCAATGGGCCTTGGCCCATTAACTTTCTCTTTAGGCTCATTTATTCTGTTGCGTATGTATATATTATCCATGTGTGTGTAATAGGGTTAGGCCGCGATATTTTTTTATATATTTTGCCTACATTGGGCACTTAGGTAGGTTCTTTTTTTTAACCCTAAATATTTGGCTTACCCTCGTTAGTTAGCTTTACAAAAAATCAAAAAAATATAAAAAAAAATATAAAAAAGATTAAAATAAATTAAAGGTACTGGTCTATCTTCCCTTGGGACCTAGAGCAGGGTCCGTATTTAAACCATACCCTCTTTTGGTTTAAGGCCGCTCGATCCGCCCTGCTCTTTGCCTTTAAGATAATTAAAATCATTTAGACTTTATTTTCCTTTTGCCTACCTTGGGCACTTAGAAAAGCCTTGACTAGTTAAAACTTGCCAAAATTAAAAAATACAAAAAATCAAAAAAAATACAAAATAACAAAAACATTCAAAAAAATCTAAAATGAAAAAGAAATCTACCCTAATAAATGAACGCCCCCTAGAGCTCCCCCACGAGCACCTAGCTACGCGACTATCTCCCGGAATGAGATTCATAAATCTCAATTCCACTTCCCCTCCCCCAACTCAAACACGAGTTGGAAGTGACCACACTCCGAAACGAGTATAAAAACAGTCACGGACCCCGAACTACTATGAGGGTCTGATTCCGACTAACCGGATAAGTAGGCAGCCCAATCAGGGTTCGACCCCAACCAAAAATAAGCTTTTTTACACCCCATTTTGATTTGTACTCGATTAGCAAAATTAATAATTGTTTTAGGAAATGTTAAGTGATTTTTTTAAATGTTTAATTTGGACCTAATGAGTAGGTTACCATCATTGGATGGAGGTCCTGGGGTGCCTAACCCCTTCCCCAGGACCTAAAGGGATCCCTTACCTAGACTACTCTGGACCGTAGACCCCCCTTATTTCGATTATCTTGGGATCCTACTTCCCCTAAGTAGGTGGCGACTCTTAAAAATAAATTTAGCGTTATTCCTCTACTCTCGGACCTTATCTCGACACTTAGAGTTGAGAGGAGAGGAAAGACGGTAAATTTATGTGGTTACACCTATGTTATTCAGTAATGACTTTAAAGTACCTCTTTTAAAAAGAATTTCATTCTTAAACCTCTTTTTAAAAAATAATGACAAATTGGAACCGGCCTTTAAATTCCGTTAAAAGAGTTGAATATATGCATTGAAATGGCAATGTTACCCTACCCCTTACATAGAGCATCTCCAAGACTTCCCTAAACCAGCTCCTTTGCTCGATAGGGAACAACCTACTCCAACGGGCTATTTAAAGTACAACATCAGAATAGGGAGGGCATTTCAGCTCTTCAACATTGGCAAGGCATTTCAACTCTCCAAACTTATTAAATTAATTTTTTATTAAAACTCCCTGAAAATCGTTTGAACCCTCAACCACAGTCAATTGCGATTAATCTAATAAGGGAGAGTTCAATCACAGTCTTAGGCTAACATGTGTCCCTTTTAATTTCTACTAAATGTGGTTAAGATTTACTAACCCTTGGGGTTTAATAATACAATCTTAGATTTTAGAAAAAAATATTAAAAAATATTTAACTCTATTTAAAAAAATTTAATTCTTATGGTTAATTTTTTTTTGAAAACTAAAATTATATTGTTGAACTCCATGGGTTAGAAAAACTTAATCATATTTAATAAGTATTAAAAGATACATGTGTTGGCCGATTGGTACGATTGAACTCTCAATGGTTGTAATAATGTTAAAATAAAATGAAATAAAAAAATAAGTATTTAATATAAATAGAGAATAAATAGGGAGTAATGTTGGAGTTGCAAGAAGAAAAAGTGACACCCTATTTAAAAAAACTGTCAGTTTTAGAGAAATAATAGGGAAGTTGAAAGATGGTGTTGGAGATGCTCTTAGGTAATAACAACATTACCCTTCTTCATACATAACTCATCTCAATCTCTCACACACCTACCGTCATCAACCACTTATGACCTATCACGACCCCATCTGATAAAATATCTCTAATGAGCACCAACATTTAAAAACACTAAAATCTACATAGTTTGATGATTCTGTATGTGCAATTTAAATTGCTGATCAACTACACTCCTATGATCAGCCCGAATCCCAAATTTTAAAAACACTAAAATCTACACAGTCCCTCTTTGTCCATTTTTTTAAAAAGTAGCTTTGAGAATAAAATTCTTTCTAAAAGAGACACTTTAAAGTCATTATTGAATAACTTAGGTTCTGATTTGGAATTAACACATCAATTCTTTACTTAGCATATGATACATATACTTAATTTTAATATTTAAATAAAATAAATATATTTTAAATATTTTAGTAGGTTAATATGTATATATAATTGAGTCAAACTTTTAACGAGCCGAATGGGGTTTATTCAAGCTTGGCTTGTTAACCAAATGAGCTCGAAAATCATGTTCAACCTTGGCTTGTTTACTAAATAAACAAATGAGCCCGAGCTTATAACTAACCGAGCTCGAGTAGTTCGTGAGCACTGTGATTCGTTAACCAGCTCTAGATAGGGTGGAGGTTATATTGCTATTGAGTATTGACCCTTCAAATTGTCATCAATTCAGTTGGCTGTTTGGCCAAAAGCAAATACAATAGAAAATTTGTTCGGCACTTGAAATAATTATAATTGGAATTCCAAAAGATTAGGGCTTTTTTTTTTTTTGCTTTGGGAAGATCAGGGTTAAATGTATAATAAAGCTTGTGGACCTCCCTAAAATAATTTAATTTGAGGGAAAAAATTAGGGTTAATATTTTAAGGATCGTATAATTTTTTGGATAAAACTTGTGGACTGTACCATCCCATCCTAGAGCTAAATGAGACGTCACCTTAGAACATGTTCACGTAGGACACCAAAAAGATAGGGTTTTATTCTCCAAAAAATTTTTTTGAAATTATGTATTAATTTTTATTTTATTTTTTTTAGTATCAGAAATTATGTATTAATAGAATCACATAAAATATAAAAATTCTGACATTTTATAAATTTAAGAGAAAATTAAAGGATTCTTATAATTTTAAATGATTAACTATGAATAGGAGCTCTGATGAAGGGATAATCAGAGCAACCCAAAAAATGCCGTATGGCCAGGTTAGTTTGGTAAATATTAATGACATTTTTGAATAATATGTTTTTTTAAAACATTTATTCTTTTGTTTTTTTAAGTAATCATCTTGGGCACTTCCAATATGGAGAAGTTTAAATCCACACAATGGGAATTAGATAGATCTCTCATGTCGCAAAGAAATTGGCTTAATCAAATTATACTTAAAAATAAGCAGTGCATATAATAAAAGGCTTCAAACAACTAATATCAGTCGGAACTTAAGACCTCGCAATTCGGCCGGAAAAGGGGGCAAAGCTCTCTGTTCCTGGTTCTCCTGTATATTTGATTTATTAGATATTGAATTTTGATGAACTTCCTTTCGTTTTCAAATGGAAGAATGAATGGGAAAAAAACATATGGCATTAACTAATTCATTGTGTAACTACTAAACTTCCATGCCACCAAAAATTACTTATATTTACGGAATAACAGACATGCTGCTTCTTCTGTTTCCTACAAGAAACACAGTTTGATCCAATCATCCTCTCTTGGAGTTTTTCCTTAGAAAAATGATGATCCAAGGCTATATGTTATGTCAATCTCTCTAGTGATAGGCAGATTCAAGTCCAAAATCCAAATCCTCAGCTGTTGCTTCTTGAAGGAAACTACAGTCGCAGACATTAGAAGGGCAACAATTAGGACCTGGAATTAACCAACAGACCAATGGAACTGATGTCATAAGCAATATTTTTAATCTGGTCATGTATTCTATTTTAAATGTGATCCTAACTCTACAATTTGAGAGAGATGGAACATTATGCATCGAAGTTGCAGCAACAAAAAGGTTCACCTTTCTCACCTTCCTCTCAATCTATCTAGTCCTCGCAGTTAACGACTTCACTTGGATTGTCAGAACCTTCCTGCAATGGGAGAAGAACCTGTTTCATTTTTTAAACTGGCTAGGATGACAATATATAACAAAAATGTATGCCTGCTCAGCAAAACCTTACCGGGGGAAGAGGACTGAAACCTGCCAAGAAGGAAAAAGAAAAACATGTTAGAGATCAATTAGGAATGATCCACAATTAAAACTGAAAAAAGAAAGATACGGTGAAATACAGCAGTGGCATTTGCCAAAAACAAATGAGAGACTTCTGGACCTATGCACAGGCTTCTAAACGTCTCCACCTACTGGGATTTTCTCATTGCTGCCTGCTAGATACAGAACAACCTCAACCCTCCAATTGTTGCGCCTGTACCGTGAGAAACAATTACACCATTTTAACCATCCTAGGGTCTCACTAAGATGGTTAGGGTTCCTTCAAACAGCTTGCCAACCCAAGTGATGACCCAATATCTGGAGAGTCTGGATTGGAGACCATGTGGCAAACTCATGAGAAATTACAGACGTGCAGAGAAGAGGCTTGGACTGTCATCAAGGGCAACAGGCCTCAATATACACACGTAAACATTATGATACATTGTTTCAGAAAGTGCAGAGAAGAAGCTTGGGACAAAGGATTCTGACACGATGGAAGAAATCCAGAATAGTGGGGCCCCAACCCACTTTCCTGGGGTACTAAATATGCTAGAATTCCAATTTTAGACTGAAAAGGCTGCTGAACAGGTACTATCTTTCCTCGGCACCAATTTAGATTGAAAATGAAATCAAAACAGTCAGGAACTGAACTGGGTAGACAATCACCAAATCAGTATGAAATTGATCAATGGGGATGTTTGCTTCCCATGGTTCTCAAAAAATATTGGGTACCATGGTTATACACTATTAGGTGCATACTAGACGTTACCACCAATCAATCTAAACCATAGTTACCAAATGGAGAAGCGAAAGCGAGAAACAAGATGCGTGAAGCGAGACTCAAAAAATCCTTTGGAAATGGGAAGCGAGAAATAAATATAGGTGCCTCGTTCCCATTAAATTAGGATGACCAAACATACCTTAAAATTTATCTTACATGAGATATTTTGGAGAAGTAGGTAGCATAAAACCTTAAGTTTCAATCTAAGGATACCTGATTAGATCTGTCGTAGGCTTTAGACTCGGGTATATCCTATTACTTTCTAGATATATAGCCCACTTTGACTACTAAATAAGACTTGATGGAAGCGAGCGGAAGCAAGTATGAGAAACGAGCTTCCCACTTTCTACATATCTTCCTGGCAACTATGGTCTAAACCTTGACTGGTAACCAAAGGAACCACTGCAATACAGGGAATTGACTACCTTGAAGCCTTCACATAATTTTTCCCAACTTAACTTCATCATAGTGATTATACAATAGATCTAACAAAAATTGGCCATTGCATCAGTAAACATAAAGAATGCCATCATCACACATAGCTACAAAAGGAGTCGACCGGGGAAGGCTTGTGTTATACAAATTGCCCTCCATACCATTGATCCCAGGCATTACGTCTTACTTGGGGTTAAAAGATCAAACAAATGAATGTGCTACATCTCTCAAACATTAACAACACCTCAATTAGAGGTCTTAAATCAATACTGATTTATACAAATCAGCAACCTACACACACAACCTTCCATTAGGCTTTCAAACTTCATACAATCAAGTAGCATAGGCCAATCATACCAAAATGGAGAAAATTCAGTATGTGGACTTAAGAAAAAACGATGTAGGAACACTAGAACTCACCAAAACTTTACGATTCTTGTTCCATTAAGTTCAATCACCAAAACACAACTTTTATCAACCAACAGTGGCATACAATTCCAATCAATTTTTCCTAATTATTTGATTTAAAATGGAAATTTTTTCTCAAAATCAAACAACTGGATAAATCTCCATCTAGAACTTATCAAAAAAATTCCAAACAAAAATTATCACAGTTCCCCAAAAATACATATCTCTAAAAAATCAACTTTTCTGACATATGGGAAAACACTATTCATGATCATTGTTCACACATAGTCCATTGAAAAAAAAAAGACTGCAAGCCTTGTCTTTCTGCTTTGATACCAAGTAGAAAACTAAGGCTTGATACCTAGGGTTTGTAAAAGAGGAGAAAGAATAAGAAAGGAATAAGGTTTGGAATAATGTCTTCAACCCCTTTAGATCTCCTTTTATATCACTTTAATAGAATGAAGGGGCATAAATACCCTTAGACATAATAAAGTAACTAGATAATAAATCTTTAATGAGCTTATTTAGATGGCCCATTACGACATATAATAATAATTTGATATACCTTATTACTTGGGTCTTAGCTTTATTAAATTATTTAAAAACAAATTTAAATTGAATTTTGTATGTGATGAATTGTTCAGGTGATTGGTGGGCGATAAAAGGAGAGGATGCTCAGTTCTTAGGAAAATTACAGTGAGGGTTCTAAGCCAGACTTGCAGTTCTTCTAGTTATGAGAGAAATTAGAGCATATTCTCCCTCGTCTATACGAAGACTCTAAACAAGCTCAACTAAGAGAAGCTAGATAATTTGGTATATGTGGCTATGTGCACTATAATATGCAACCGCGAGCCCTCAATTTAAAGAGCTAACTAGATAGATTTCTATGATCCAATTAATTTGGATTGCATCTTTCCGTGGATGATCCGTTGACCATAATTGCATGAGGTCAAACTGTTGAGGAACCAATGTTGGATGGCGCCTCCTTTCTTCAAGGACACATTCGCATATTAGTAGGCCTGGCACTACAAGCAACATTACCATCATCCATATAGTCAACTTGCATGATGGAGATGACGATGATTACCCACAAGCCGGCTCATAATTCTATGCGGCTCTAGGTAAATTTATGCATTAATGCTTAGTCCTTTATCTTCTAGTTCAGTATTTCTAATGTGATAATGTGAATTTGTGATGTAAACATATAATCATGTACCGATACTGCGATACAAACATGAACTGATGAACTTGTTAGTTGAACCTGGTACCTATGATTTTTTTATTTTTTAATGAGTTAAATGACTGAATTTTGTTCACGTAACAATTATAACCATTACCATTTTCCCAAAAACTTACATTTTTTAGAATTTTTTAACCAAAAATACCGTTATGGTTTCGGACTGTAACGGTTCCAGCCCTGACCGTTACGTCGCCGAAACCGCTTTTGTAAAGCCTGAGCCAGACCTGTTACGCACATTAAACCATTTTTATTGCTTTAATGGAGTTACAAAGGCTAATAAGGCATAATGATGGACATTGTCAAATTGATAATCCATAAAAAGGAAATGATGCTAACGTTAAAAAGGGAAGATTCACTTGTACAAATAATTGAGATAGATTCCATAGAAGAAACTATTTAAAGGTGCCATGTGGCCTTGGCATGTGAATATTTATTATATATATGTGCACATTCATGTAAGAAAGCAAGGAGAGAATTGACTTATACCAACAATTGGTAATGGCGGAATCAACTTTGGATTATCAACAAGTGTGGTTGTAGCTCCTGAATCTGTACTCGTATGATGCTTTTGAACAAAAGATGTCTCAGCTAATGAATGTGATAAAAGAGGAGCTGGTGGTAACTGTGGCAAGACTTGACTAGATGCACCTGTGGTTTCTGGTTTCTCTTTTTGTTGATAATCATCAACACCTGAGAATTATTGCAATAGATAAAATTTTAGAACAGTTTCCAGAAGAGACTTATTTCAAGTCTGTCCAATAATTTTCAGATGTCTATAAAGCATCTATCCATAAAAATTATGTTCATAACTGCAACTACATTATCTTCAAGCACTGGGTACATGGAAACAGTCAAATAGTTTTAGCAATTCAAATTCATCCAACCATCCAACTCTAGATGGAACAAGCTACTTTTGATCATATAGTAAATCATCAACAATCAGCCACATGATAGGAGTGATAGCAATGAATATAAAATTCCTAATAAGATAAAGATACTTGCAAAATGTAAGAGAATGTAATTGCCCACTATGTTAGGGGATTTCTAGCTGCAATTTTTCAGTAACCAAAATCAGATGAACTTTAAATCCTAAAGATCCCCGTTCAGCATGTACACAATGTTTTCTGAAAATTGGAAATGCAGGTGAATTCAAAATATCACAGTTCCAAGAGAAGAAAAAAAAAATCTACAGTTTAGTCTCAAACTATTTTAGATATTCTGGCCAGGATACTTCATTGTAATGATCCAACACTTCAAAAAGCCAAACATGGTAGGTAGGTGAGTTCAAACCTTAAGAGATGAGGCTTTCTTAACTTATCTGAATTTTAAGGATTTTCCTATATTTTTCATTGATAGTGTCATACATACGGTTCACTCAGTCATCCGGGACGATAGAACCACCAGACTGGTAATCGGACGCTTTCTGGGTCGGTATCTGGCCAGGGTTTAATAAAACTGTCCAATTCAGGTGTCAATATTGTTGTGGCCAGAGAGTTTGAATTGTCGAAACAATGTGAGTTTTGGTTTTTGCCTAATCATTTGCTTTTCCAATATTTGGATGGTCCATACTCCATACTGATAACCATGTATATCACATGCAGGAAGGTGCAGAGAAAGAAATCTGGACCATCAATCCAGACTTCAAAATTCCTTTCCCATATTAAGGCATTACATAGGCATATAGATCAGATAGCAAGTTGGTATGATTAAGAAAAATAAGAATCCAAGTATTAAGTATTCATTTACACATGAGTGCTGTGACTAGACATTATTGATTATAGTATTATACCATCCTACAAATGCACCCAAAGAAATAATGACACCCTACCCAAAGCTGATGACATTTTCCCAGTCACAATAGAATTTATATATATCTAAAAGCGTAATACGTACATCAGCACGAGATAAATGTATACACCAGGAATGCAGCAAGTACTGAGAACAAGTCCAACCAAATGAACAGGAAACACTCCCCATGTAAAGCAGTAACAGTAAGCAGCATATCATAAAGTTGAGATAAACAATATATTAAAAGGCAAATATTAACAAAATGCATGAATTTCAAATTTTCCCCTAGTTTAGAAGTCATTTCTCTTCAAAACTTATAGAATCATTCACCATAGAATGTTAAGCTCCACTAGCAGGTTAAATATCAAAGAGTATACACAAAGTGTAGAATCTCAAGGCTATGCTACTGTAAAATGTAAATGCATCCCTGAGCAGGGATCTCTGTAGATAACTAGATATAATGCATACAGATGAAGCAAGAGAACAAGGACTGATTACCAAAAGACAACTCACCACTCAAAGTAATGTGAGGAACTTTAGAAAGATCAGGAATTGTGTTCTGCAACTTCGGAGATTGTACAACAGAAGGTCTAAAGCTGAAACCCTCCAATCTTGGAAGTGCCTATAAAATACAAATCAAATATTCCAACCCCAGAGATGAATAAAAGAAACTATGTATTAGTCCACACAGTAAATATGAATCATGCAAGTTTTTGATAGACTACTGAATGCCCATTTGAAAGGCAGATTCACCGATCAAGGATGTTGTTATGCATCACAAATGAGCTACCGGTCGAATAAAATTTCACTAGAATCCAATTCTTACACTACAGCTTTGAAGTAAACTTGGAGGCGGAGGTGGCAGCGCCTGGTGCTTAGGGCTCAGCAAAGAATCAGCAGCTATGTTATCCCTCTTTAGAAGACTAGACACATAGAAAAAACATAGTTACAACAAAGATCCATGATAGAAGGAATGCTGAACTGCAAACTAATCATATTCATTCCTATGAAGAATCTCATATAATGACCACTTATATAATAAACGAATTCCTTTAAAAATAATAAACCTATAGGGATATATGATAAACAAAGCTAATGGGTAAGGCAGATGTTGATTCTATTCACACTAGAATTTTGAGTACATTTTCCAGGATATTTTGCAGCTTTCAAGTTCATTACTATGAGCACATTTTCTTATATTCCTATGCTGGGAAATATGGTCGGAGAGGAATAGCAGAATGTATGAGAACCACTTTTCACGCAATACTCACATCCAGCAGAATGTGTTGTAGTGGTTGGATGGGTTCTCTTCTTTCCTACCTATTAGTAGGTAATCTATGAATGCTGGTAAAGAAATGTGACTAGTTCTTGGAATTCCTGACTTCTGCTTTGATACGAAATGGACGAAACCAGTTCCGGGCTTTTTCAAGCTGAACAGTGATGGTCATTAAAGGGGAACCCAGGTCTGGGTGGTGGCGGTGGGGCGTTAGGAGATATGATAGGCAATTAGATGCTGTATCAGCATTCTATAGGCTGTGAATTAATACGGAGACTGAAACAAGAGCCATTTTAAATGGTCTTTGTCTATGCCAGAAACTTGGATTTGGCAATGTCATCTTGGAGAGTGATTCTGAAGTTCTGATTCGATACTTTACAGGGCAGATCTCAACCTCCTTGGAGTGTGTTGTATTGGTGGAAGCAAATTCTCTCTTAAATGCCAGACTATTCACATTGTATGTTCATATCTTTAGAGAAAGTAATCTTGTGACTGATGGTCTAGATAACAAGACATGCACATATCAATCCTAAGGCACGGTCACATACATGATAGAGTGGACCAATTTAAGATTTCAAGTGGTAGTGTCCACTCATGTATAGCCTTCTTAGGGGTGAGCTTTCTACGTCCCTCCCCCCCCCCCCCCCCCAAAAAAAAAAAAAGCTGTCCTAGAATTACATTGCCACTAATTGTTGCACATTGTAATGGGCGCCCCTATAGCTTCCTAATTGATATAAATATCATAGAGATGAGAAACCCTAAGTTCCTCACTTTTTCTCTATTTTCCTATCCTTCCTTTCTTTCTTTCTTCTTTCTTTCACTCAAACCCTAACTAGCAAATCTACTTGGTATCAGAGCATCAAAAGAGGGAAAGAGTAGATTGATAAAACAACAACCAGCCAACAAGAGAAGTCACAAGTGGTGACATCACCAGCCATACGGCCTAGGCTGCCCATGGAGAGGTACTTTGAAGGTATTTTTTAAAAGTGGTTTTGATGTTAGGCATTTTTTGAATCATATTTCATGTGATTTGGTCTAATATTTCTGAAGTCACAAGAATTTAAAGAAAAATTCGAAAATAAATACCTGTTTAGTTTCAGACATAATTCCGTTTCGATTTGGCCATTGTTAGTGCTGTTAATAGATCAGGATTGACTCAAATTTTTGCAAGGAACGCTTCAATTGGTGTGTTTGGAGAAGATTTGGAGCTATGACCTTTTTTCTAGCTCCCTATCTGCTTTTTTTTTTTTGCTGGGGTTTTTTGTGCCTTGTTTGCTTATGGCAGCAGCTTGGATGGCATTTTTTGGTAACTTTAAGACATATGGACAGTGTTTTTTATGATGTTAAGGTCAATTGGCGGTGTGACTTCATAGTTCTTTGAAAGTATTAACGTTGGATATTAAGTGTTGCAATTGGAAGTGTGAATCCATTAATTCCTTGAGGTTGGACGTATGACTCGATTACCCTAGAAGTTCTTGTTGTGCATTTGCTGCACTTTGCATTGTTTGTGTTTGAACTGAAGAATCTCAATCCTCGGGAGTGGTGCCTTCTAGTGCTAACAAGAGACATAAGGGGTCCAGTAATGACAACCCTCATTTACAAATCACCTCGGAGAAGCTTGACGGTGAGAACCATGTATTTTAGGCAAAATCTGTGGAAATGTGTGTTGGAGCTAAGGGCAAGTTTGGTTACCTACTAGGAGAGATAGCAGAGACCGCCAAGTCGAATCCTAAACATGTAAAATAGACTCAAGACAATTGATTGTAATGTCTTGGCTAACCAACTCTGTGTTACCTCACATCAATAAAAGCTTAGTGTTCTTGAAGACCGCAAGGGATGTATGGGACACTCTTGCTCAAACCTACTCCAAAGTAGGCAATTTTGACAACTTTATACACTCCAACCGGACATCTCCCAAAGTCATCAGGACGAGATGTCCTTGACCATGTACTATGGCAAGTTGAGGGAGAAATGAGAGAATTTGATCACCACCCCAACCTCCAACCCAATTGTACTATTGATTATGTTCCTTTAAAAAATGGGTTGAATGGATGCGGATTTTTGAGTTCGTTACTAGATTGAACCAGAGGTATGACCATGCTTGATCATAGATCATTTGTCGGGATCCTCCTCTTGACACTCTTATCCGTGTTTATGCTTACATCCAGAGTGAAGTGAGTAGGCAAAGATGTGATGATTCTAACATGGTAGCCGGTCCTAAGAGGGTTTGCTCTTTCCTCCACTTTCCAGGGTGGTGGAAGAGGAGGTGTGAGAGAAAGTCCTAGGAGTCAGGTATCGGTTTGATTGCACTTATCTTGATGACAAAGATAAGTTAAGTGTAATTTTAATTGTGGGCGGGACTCGCGACACCTGTGATTAGTGTTGGAAATTGCATTGGCAATCTGCCCAAAGATAGGATCACACAGGATGATTTAGAGGTGATTTTTGTCACCCAAGAGGGGTTGGAGACTCTTCTGCCCATGTTGCCAACAGTAGTTGCACATTCCCCAGCGTCCTAAGTCACTCCTAAAGATGATGTGGAGTCCCTCCGCCACGAAGTTGACTCCATGCATAGAGTCATGTCCCAATTGGCGACTCCATCCCTGCATCCACTTCCTCCTTTGCACATTCAGGGACCTCTACCACTGCCCTACATGTCTCTGTCCCATCTGCTCATCGCTCTTGGATCATTAATTATGGAGCCTCCGAGCATTATGACTGGTATGTCCATTTTCTTTATATCTCTTTCATTCTTGAGAGACAAAGTCTGTATTGCAGATGATACTATGCCACAATTGTAGGAAAGGATACCATCTATGTTTCTCCATCTATGCATTTGTGTATTGCTTTTCGTGTTTCCTAACCATGATACTAATTTATTGTCTCTTAGTATATAACCAAGCCTTCCATTGTAGTATCACTTTTTTCCTTTGCCACGGTCTTTTCAGGACCTAGTGACGAGAAGGATATGGCAATGTGACTCGTGAGAAATGGTCTCTTCAACTATATTCATCTTCTTAATGCATGATTTAGCATCTTCTTCTAGATTACATGAGCCGTGTTGACCATTTATGCGACGGGGGGTGGGACCCTTTCGTTTAGGTCATCTCTCTTTTTTGCTTCTCAAGAGATGTGTCCTCCGTTGTTTGTTTCTTATCTGCTGTTGTGCTTTGGCAATGTGAAACGTGTGTGACTTTTTTAAACCTTGTAAGGTCTCATACCCTCCTCAAACACTTTTTAAATGCATTCAAACGTGTAACTTATTCATACTGAATATTTGGACCCCCACTCACTGGCATCTCGTGTATTTGGTTATAAATATTTTGTGACTTTTGTCAATGACTAGCTCGTGTCCTTGGTTGTAACTTCTTAGTCCAGTCGGATGTGTATGGCCTCTCTTAAGCCTTCTACGGGATGGTATGCACTCATTTGATACTAACTTAATCCTTGGCTTGACCATGTGGGAATTCCTTGAGTGGGGTTACTCCTATCTATTTATAAAATGCATTTGTTCACCAAACCACGTGATACACCCCACCCCCCCCCCTCATTCCCACAAATGGAGTGGATGAATGCAAGAAGAGAATTTCTGATCAATCGATCCTCCTTCTTGTCAGCCATTGTCAAAAGGCCTTGGGTCAAAAGGCCTTGTTTGCCACTGCCTTTCAAACCTGCTTACATCCTTCCCATACTCTCAAGTTCCTCTACAACACCGAAGTGTTTGGGTCGTTGCTTACAGGTGTCAAAACGTGAAGAACCAAACTTGGTCCTCAGTGCGCGTCGAAGGTGTATCCTTGGGTATCCCCCCCCCAACCCCCTCAAAAAGGATTATAGGCTGGTACAATCCTCCAAGCGAAAATGGTGTTATGGATGTATATTTCTTGAGGAGGGTTATTTCTGCTCTGAAGCCTCCTCTCAAGGAAGAAAGTGGATGTTGAAGAGTGTCTTTCATGACCTCGTCATCTTATATTTGTATCCATGTTCTCGTATAGTGGACATTTGGAATAGAAAGAAAGGAACTGCAGCGTTACTCCAGGTGCCAAGACCTAGTTATGCCTATGCTAGGTTTCCCTCAGATCCTGCTTCTTCAACAATTGATGCAGGACTTAACCAATACTCCCACAAAAGACGGATGATGGGAGGGATGAGATGAAATCACTTATCATAGCAAGGAACCCGGGTAGAGACCTCCAAGTGTGCACTACCAGATGGGCACCTATCCTGAGTGGGCCACACCACATAGGCCACCCCAACCCAATGGAATGCGCTGCATCATCAACCACACTGATGAGAAGACTCAAATCCGAGGGACCTGCTTGTCTATTTGATGCAGAAGAGACTTAACCAATTCTCCCCAAAAGAAAAATGAGCAGGCTGCTCCACAGGGGGGGGGTGGAATATGCGGGTGTGGCAAGCCGCTAGGTGGGGGGTGGTATAGGGTGGGGCCCATGACGGTGGCGTGGCCCATGGGATAGGACCAATAGGAGGTCCGACGAGTAGCTGGGGAGCTATTGAGTAAGATTTTGATCTCGCCTATCAGTCCGCGCTTTGGGGAGTATGGGTGAGTTATGCATAAAATGGTCTCTGAGCAGGTCGGTTCAGTCTCCTTACTAGTGTGGGTGTAAGCAAAAAGCATCCCACATTGGGTGGAGCTCAACTCAGGGGCCCCCCAAGAGGGGGGACCATGAGGTGGGAAATGGCCACCGAGAGGTAGGGCCCCAAAGAGATCGATCAGTAACCTAGGAGTTATGAGATAAGAGATTGATCCACACATCATCAGTCGCAACTTTTGGGGATATAGACGTCACTCCATCATCCCATAAGTAATGAAATTGATCCTCACTGCTGATGATT